>JARHVA010006453.1:730000-735000 GCA_037957365.1 Torreya grandis | reverse complement strand
CTAATATATAGGACACACATTTCTATTTAATTTGGTATGAGGCCCTCTCTTTAACATCATGTGTGATCCATTTCCTACCTTACTAACTTTTTTCACTATATGTGGTTAGCTTCAATGAAAATAATGTCCTAATTTGAATTTGAATTGTCTATAAATTCTTAATAATTGTAATTCATTTTGATATAGATATGATCTATCTTCATTGTTAAATCTTTATAACTGAATGTAAGACAAATCATGGACATATTAGAGAATTTATTATTTTCAGGAATCTATTATAATATTAATTAAACCATTGAAATTTATAACATTGATACATTGTATTACAATGGATTATATAGCATAACAATTATTTCATTTTAAGATGAGATCTAATAACAATAAATTGAGAGGAACATAGTTCCCCATATTAAAGCCAGTTTTTTTTATCTCTCTATTTGATAGCTTGGTTAAGCAATGGAGGAAGAAGACTAATTTCTAAGTGATCTAACTTAAGACATACAAATATGGGCAAGGTTCCAAGAAAATATAAGAAGGTTAAAGGATTTATCATCTAATATATTTTTCACCTATTATTCTTACAAAAGTATAGATTTTATGTTCATGTTTTGAAAAAATGTATGGACCATAGTATGTACTTCCTTCCTTGGGGCACTTCAATTTTTATGAGTTTTTTATGTCTTAACTAAAAAATATGATTTCATATATCTAATTATAATAATTGTATTTGAATCACTCCTCAGAACAAGATAATCTTAAACTTTACTTCTTTCCTTAATACTATATAAAATATTTTTAATTGGGTAAACTTTATGATTTTATATTAACTCAGTCATGATTAAAAAAATTATGAGTAGTGTTTTGTGTTTTGTGTAAATATATTTATTCATATTAAATTTATCACGGCATATGACATTTGATTCCCATTCAACACAACTAATGACATCAAAATCTCTCCTACAATGGCTTCTAAATCAATGATAAATTGTAATTTAGTAAGTGTATTGACTTTTAATTCCAACCTTAAATTCATAAGCTAATTAACTATTAATAAACCAAGCTACATCTTAGAATGTTTGTTTTCATTTGAAAATATGTTCCTGATCCAACCACAATCTAACTAGGGTCTATTAGGGAATCCTTTGATCTTTAAACTAGCATGGTTTCTTTGTTGGTTCTAATTCATTTAGGTCCTTAGGGGACATTGAAGGTTCTTTCCCTCATAAGGGTGTTTGGGTGGTTGCCTTCTTGGTTGGTCCCCTTTAGGCAATGGGTTTGTCCTCTCTTTGGTGAGAGACTTTGGCCTCCTTCTTGACAAGTTCAAGTTTATTTCTAGTCCATCTAAAATCGACTGGTTCTCGCACTAGTAAAATGTGGGTGTTTCTCATTTCACTTTTGTTGCTTCTTTTGGATGAATCCTTTTTTTTTTCCTAGTAAGATTCACCTTATTTTAGATTTTGTATGTTAGGGGAGACTTAGACCTCTATATTTTCTAAGCTAAATTCCACACTACTTCAAAAGTGAATTTATCTTATTTTGAATAATTTTTCATGTTTACGTCAAGAAATTAGTCCAAAAAATTGTTTCATCTTTGCCATACAATGGATTTTGAAGCCTCCAGTTTTTATAGAAAAATTATTTTGACCTTGACACATATTTTAGTTAGATTGACATTATTTCTCATTAGCCAATGAGAAATTTTTCAAGAAGATGATTAAGTTTTAAATAATTGTACTATGTGTAAAATTCAAGATAATGGCTTGTAGATTGATATCTCTTAGCATTTTTTAGATAGATGTTTTGAGATATCTGTAATTTTTATTAATATAGACATATTTTATAAAATGTAATAAAAATTAAATTTCAAATAATTATAGTATGTGAAAAATCTATAATAATGTCCTTGAGATTGATATCTCTGACATTTTTTTTGATATATATATTTGAGATATTTGTACTAGATAATAATATAGATATATTTTTTGATATTTTAATAATGTAGACATCTTTTATAAGCTATAATACTAATTTTTTTAATTAATATTAAAATTTAGATCAACATTATACATTCGACATTAAAAATTTGTCTCATTAAACAACAACAACAACAATATATTCAACAAATATTTAGTTAAATTTATAAAAATAATATAAATTGTGACCCATAAAACAATAAATTTTGTATAAACATAAATTTGGAAGAAAACTAAATAATCATATTATAAGATAATCATTACTGACAACATTTTAATTCATATTTTATACGACAAATGAGGCTAGTTGTCAAAGTTCATCCTTTGAGGTCACTAATTCTTTATTCAACACTTAAGTGTTTACACGCTCTTTAAGAATGTTAAGTCCAGTATCCCTGCATGTATAGAGTATAATATCAGAATTTATTGTTAATATGCACATCTGAAATATTTTATCATTTAAAGTAACAAATTAAATGAAAATAAATAAATACCTTCCAAGTATCATGAGAGTAGTTTGTGGATTGGTCCTTGGAGTATCCCTTAAAATTGAATTGTCCATGACCCTTAGATTATCGACACCTTTCACTCGATATTTTTCATCAACCACAAAATCAACCTAACACCCTCCATGGAAATGGCATATTGTGGCTAGTGTATCTATACAGAACCTAACAAGGGCTTCATTACATTGATTTTTTTGGCAATGATGTCCCAAGAAATCGTAACATTCTAGAGTTGTCATTGCCACTGAATGCAAAATTCTGAATTGAGGGTGTCTTGATAACATTCGTAATTACCTTCACACTACGGACACACTCTTGTAGATCATAAGGGTGAGAATAGTAGTTGTATCGCACTGAGGGGCTATATAATGGATTTGTGCTCTTCAGCAAAAGCTCACCCCTTGATAAGGGAAGTCCCAGTTTACTAATAATAGCTCCATAATATTGATTTTTCGTGGCATGATTATGTTGCACAAAGCTAACAGTTTCAATGTAGAATTGTGAATTGTCAACTATTCCCACTACTTGTACGGTAGAGAATTCAAGTGGTTTACGGGATTTTAGAATGATGGTTGTAAAGGGTGGATCTGGAATCTGCTTTCCTACAGACTTTAAATCTAATAATATGGTAATATTCAATTTTCTCAGTTGTTGTGATGGGCCAATTCCACTTAAAAGAAGAAGTTGAGGGCTGCCTATGCTTCCTGCAGACAAAATTACCTCACTTTCATGTAACAATTGGTTAGTTAATATTTGATAAGAAAGGCCAGCAATGTCACTGGTAAACTCCACTCCACGAGCCTTTAGCTTTCCTACAAAACAATGTTTTGTATCAAATTTTAATAATCTCTAGTTTCATTTAAACAAACTCGTTTTTTCAGTTATATTTCTTCTATTTTCTATTTTCTCAGTTGATGAGATTTGTCTACAGTGGAAGTTCTTTGGAGGTAAATTGACCTAGAAAACTATAAATCTTTTAAACAAAATACAAAGGAAGATAGTAGAGCAGGTTTAACTAAATAAACAAAGACAGACTATCTAATATCAAGCCAAATTATCATCTACGAGAAATCTATATATGAGGTGAATTCACACCAAACCATTACAAAAATTGTGGTTTCGAAGAAGGAATAAATGAAAGATGATGTAAATATAACTGATGTCAAATTGAAGTCGATTCTGGTGACTGTAGCATTAAAAAGAACTACAATGTTATCAAGATTAGCATATTTGAGAAGATCTGCGACTGTATGTCTCTTTTTATTGTTATCAAAAGTCGACGCACTGATCTTGGTACCCTCCACATGATCCAAAGTATATCCATTGTAGGGAAGCAAACCAACTTCCCAAAAGGCCGCCTTTGACAGCAGAATTCCAAACAGAAAGCTTGTCGGGTTTGTAGGCATTCAACTTTTCCACGCATTCATACGACTCATTTACAAGTTTTTCATCCCACTTCATCTTCTGAATGTATTCCCGGCTAGCCCTGCTGTAGAAACCAGCGTTGATAGTTGATCCCCCTCCTAGAACTATTATTTATTTTCCAAATCTTCTATAAAGAAATATTTCAAACTCCAATCTAATCAAAGTGTTAAAGAAAATAATATGCTACGTTTGGGAAATAGATTTCAATGGATAGCAAAATATTAGCTGAATGAAATATCCACTATCATATTCTTACTTCTAAACTATTAAATATAGATTAATTTTATTATATTCACGCGCGCACACGTGCGCGCGCGCACACACGAAAATAAATGTATTTAATTACATTGTTATCCATAATGAACAATAATGTACATAATAAAGTGCTAAGAAACTTCTTGTCCCTGTTGGAAATAATGATTTGGGACTGTGGTAAGTCGAAGTGAACGTATTCATGCTCAATATAAAGCCTTGAAGTGTCTTTAATTTTGATCCTATTTATATAAGGAACTAACACTGCCATATTCGAATACATGTCAACCACAACAAATACATAGTCATAGCAATGCCCATTCATGGGAAACATTGACATTAAATTTATCCAGATTGACTCCCAAGGTTCATTAGGAATCGGTAGAGATATGTAGAGAACCTTTTATCTTTATTTTGGGGGAACATAATCTAAATGACCTAATATGAAGACTCTTCTGCCAATAGAAATATTTATTGAGCATTGCCACTCCATCTTGAAGCATTTTGGAACCTAATTGTAATTCTCCCCCTTAATCATATTATTTCGTTCTATTTTTGGGAAACATAGGTCTCATAACTTACTAGAAACCCTCCATATATATGTTTGGTTATATCTTGTTGTCCCATATTTAGTCAATTATACATAGTAGAAAACTCATGATCACTACCACAATACATAAACCATTTATAAGTAGGATGACCATAGGAATTTAGAACTAATGTTAATGTTACTTTCGAAAGGTAAACTAAGAAGTCTATGTATTGATTTGAACTATCTTTCATGTGCCTAATATTAAAGCTAAATTTTTGTAAGGAGATTATCCTCTTGTGATGAAAATCATTC
>JARHVA010006453.1:705000-725000 GCA_037957365.1 Torreya grandis | reverse complement strand
GAGGTTTTAGATGGCATCGTAGGCTACAAAATCTATACATTCACTGATGGATTCTTGAGCTACATCAGGTGAAAATAGAAGAGGAGGAGGATAAGACTAAACCAACACTAAATGGGGTTATTTTTCTTATAATGCAATGCCCTTTGGGCTCAAGAATCCACCAACTGTATTCTCCATAGTGGTTATCACTGCATTCAAGGACTTCATCCATCGATTCTACCAAGTATACCTTCATGATTAGACCATGTATAGTCTCATCAAGGACTATTATGATAACATGTGCCTTATGTTTAAGAGGTGTAGATACCTATAAATATCACTGAACTTGACAAAGTGTGTCTTTGCAACTCCTTTTGGAGCCTTGCTTGGGTACATCATCTATAAATATGGTTTTCTTGTTGATCTAATGAAGATAGCCATCATAATTCATCTCCAAACTCCTTTAATGCATAAAGATGCTCATGTCTTTCTAGGCCATTAGGGCTACTATAGGAAGTGTATAAGGATCTACACGAAGATTGTAATGCCTCTAGAGGAGATATTACACAAGGATGGCCCATTCTATTAGGGAAAGGTTCAAGTGGAGGGTTTTGAAACATTGAAGCTAATGTTGGTTAGCACAACAATTTTACTATTCCCTGATTAGACTAATCCTTTCCATGTCCATGTCAATTCTTCAAGCTTTGTAATTGGAACCATCTTCATGCAATTAAGTGAGGATAAGATGGATCACCCCATCTCCTTTATAAGAAAAAAATTGATGAAAGTAGAGTAGAATTACACCACCACTAAGCGTGAGGCACTAGAAATGGTTTATGCCTTACCAAAATTTAGGTAATATCTATTGGCAACCCCATTCACTAATCAAGAGGCACTGAAATACCTTATGAACAAGCCTATTTTACATGGGCACATATACATATGGTATTTCAATTTTAGGAATTCCATTTCTTAATTGTTATCAAACCTGAAAAGTATAATTTGGGACCAAACCATTTATCCCACATAAATTTTGGCAATAAAACAATGCCAATGAAGGATGACATGCCAAATTCATAACTATATAAAATCCAATGCATCCCTAAAGACTTGGTAGGGATTGTCACTTTCCTAATGTCTAGTTTTGCACCCCAAACCATGTCAAGCAAGGAGAAGAAATAACTTGTTATTCATGTTGCCCCTTTCCAACTCATTGAGGGGAAATTATATAAATTAAGTAGGGATGAGGTCCTTCACCGATGTGTTCTAGAACATGAAATGGGCCCTATCTTATAAGAGGTGCATGAAGGAATCACAGGAGGCCAATGTGTTAGAGATGCAATGGTACACAATATATTATAGTCAAGCTTATTATGGCCAAGCTTATTCCAAGATTTCAAAGGAGTGTGCCAAGGCATGTGACATATGTCAGTGCACCAAAAATCCCAACCACTATAATGTGATGCCTCTCATCCCCATTCTTTCCCAAGCACCATTCAATAAATGGGCCATTGATTTTGTTGTCTCAATAACATGTGTATCATGGCACATAGGTGAAAGATATATTTTAGCAACCATTGACTATTTTACTAAATGGGCTGAGACCACATTAATAAAAGGCTTCATATCCCTCATAGCCATGCACTTCATCTAAGAGAATGTGATAAGCTAATATGGGTTCTTTCTTAGTCTGAATATCAATAGGGGCATTCATTATATCAATAAGATTGTGTATATCCTCTTAACTAAATACATGGCGGAATACCACAAGACCACCCCTATAATCTATAGGTAAACACCATAGCTAAATCCTTTAACAAAATCCTAAAAATTTCTTTGCTGAAGATATGTGACATTGGTCACAAAGATTGGGATGATAGAGTCTCAATGGTAATCTAAGTGTATTGAATGACATATAATCACATGAATAAGGCTATACCATTCCAACTAATGTTTGACACAAAGGTAGTTCTCCCTATGGAATTCATGGTGTCATCCTTATATATTACATAGATTAATCACTTAAACAACCAAGAATATTTGAGCACAAGGTTGGAAGACTTGGAGAATTTGGATGAAAAGTGCACCCAAGCAAGATGGAGTTAGCAAGTTGAGATGACACACTAGAATCTCTAGCATGATAAGCACATCAAGCACAAGGAGCTTATTAAAGGAGCATTGGTGCTACTCCATGATTTCAAATAGCTTAAGTGCCCAAGAAAATTATAAATAAGGTGAATGGGCCCTTACATCATCCTCCATATATTGGAGATAGGCATATGTAGATTACACACATTATCTAGTGAATTTCTCCATTGGAATTTCAATTATAACTAAATAAATCCATAATGGAATTAGGGTGGTGCTTACACCATAAGGACACTAACTTATTGGTCACTGATTAGGTTGTGTTGAGCTTACCATAATAACATTTGGCATAAGATAAATAGTTCTTATAAATTTTATTTGATTTGTAGTAAGTGAATAATTTGTTCTTTGAATCCCATTGAGACAATCTACTGATACTTAACACATAATTCCAATCAGGGGAGTTGAGCACTTACACTTTTAAAGTGTCTGAAGCCAGACACCTAAGTTTATGGGTACATGAACATTGCCAACTTCTCAAAAAGAGAGGACAAAAATAATCAACCAATAAATCAAAGAGATAAATCTCTCTACTAGTAAACTCTTCTAGCCTCTCATGTATAATTCCAATTGGGTGAGTTGAGCTCTTGCACTTTGTAAGCACTTGATGTTAAACACCTAAGTAGTGGGTGCATGAGAATATTTAGAATTAAAAAATGAAGTACACAAGACCCTGTGTATAAGGTCCTAAATGAAGGTCACTTTCAATCTCATAAGTTAGCTATTCTAGCCTTTCATGCATAATTCCAATAAGGTGAGTTGAGCACTTGCACTATCTAAGCACATGAGGCTTGACATCTAATTGGTGGGCACATGAAACTCGTTAGATGAAAGTAGAGGATGCATAGGATCCATATACACATGGTGAAAATTATAGGGGACTTGGAACACCAAAAATGAACCACTCAAGCACTTATGTGCATAATACCAGTTAGGTGAGTCGATCCCATTTAATTTCTAAGCACTTAGGGTTAGACACCTAATTTTTTGGGTAAGAGAGAATTTTTAGACTTTGAATAATTGAAAACAAAATGACATTGTATAAACATAAAGGTAGACTTTGCACTACAGTTAAAAAGTGGTGCATCATTTGATCACGTTCTAGAGATCTAAATGATAAAAATTAAGATACATAAACATGGTTGTGTGCAAGGGAGAAAGTAAAGATGCACAATCTAATCATGTGAAAGAGGGCTAAGAAAAGAGATCAAAGCACTAGAGGGCCAACGCAATGGATTTTTAATGGGTAGGATAGGCCAAATAAAGATGATTTTAAAGAAATTGACCAACATAGAGAAGTGCACTTTAAATAGAAGTGTAGTTAGTGATGAAAGTGGAACTGAGGAGGCTGAATCATGTACATGTGAGGTGTTGTGTCTAGGTTTTTACAAGGAAGGAAAAGGTAATGCTAAGGAAATAATGGCATAAGGAAATTATATAAGATAGTTGGCATCCACCTAAAAATAAGTTAGAAGTGACCATTTGAACACATCACTTCACTGAATAAGTTGTTAGGAATATTCAATGAGGTGGTGGTAGAAACACAAAGATACATACTTTATGCATTGATGACAAAGGATTTTTTAGGATTTCATAGATTTTTGAATTTTACAAGAAATCAAGGCACCACAATCCCATAAAGTAATCACATTAATGATGGCAGATTAAAGTGAAGAGTATAAAAAGGAATCAATACAAAAAGCTTAGGTTACAAACGTTAAGCTAAATTAAGACTAAGTGTGAAAAATAGAGAGCCAAAGTATGCAAGATAGAGAGTCAAAAGTGAAAAACCTATTATAGTGAGAACTAGAGCACCCCAAAGCACTAAAATTAAATGGCTAGATAGGAAGAATATTTGTGTTCACTTTGAGGCCAGTTTAGATAAGGGTGAAAGAGAATTGTGTAGGGAATAGATAATTAGAACAAGAATTTATCACCTAGGACACCATTAATATCCTATGAAGCTCAGGAGTTAAAGGTGGAGTCATAGATCCCATGATTGTAAAAGCACAAACCATAATTTGAGGCTTTGACAAGCCACACCTACTAAGGTTCAACACAATTAGATTCAAGATGGTGAAGAAGTTTCAAGGTATCAAGCTCTATGCAAACATAACAGGAACCCAAATGATTTAAGAATGTGGAAGAAATGATAGCCACCAAAATAAAAGAAAAAATGATCAAAGTAGTTATCATCATGGAATCTGATACCAAGGTGCTAAAAAAGATGTCTTATCAATTTATGTAATTTCCACTAGAGGTTATAGTGGAGGAACATTGGCACTAATTCATGCACACTTATCAACTAAATGAGTACAACCACTACACATCAAGTCACTTGTAAGACCTGGCACAAGATTGGATGGTATACATAGGGTACAAGTTGAAGCAATGCATAATCCTCTTCGATGTCTCAATGTAAGACAAGTTGATAGATTTTGATGTAACTCAACTTTATGATTTACCCTACTTTGAGAAGATAGAGAAACTTGTACAATTCCTACTTGCATGAATCCATAAGAACTACATTTATTTTATAAGAAGGTGCATGAAGATTTTAGTGTGGTTGATAAAGTGAATAACTAGGCTTTCAAATGTTGGCCAAGACATCCATCAGATGATGGATGATGATGAAGAGGTGGAGTGCATTACAAAGCTCCTAAGTTACAAAAGGGGGGTTTAGCATTCCCCATCATATACTAAAAGGAACCTAGTATGAGGGTGGTGGCATGCCTTGTGAGATCCAAACTTTACCCTAGTGATCAATGTGACAAAGGCATATCTATTAATCTCCTATCACATGGTGAAAGGCATGCAATTAAACATTTCAAAGTTCATAGTTGAAGAGTTGGTGAAAAATATGCTAGAGTGATATAGCACAAAGGGGACCTTTAGGTGGGGGTCCATCCTTATATTAATTATCATGGAAGAAATTGGAGTTACAAATGGGGATGAGGGAAACCTATAAGTTTTTTTAGTGTATAATGACTCCCTAGCTCAAAAGTATAAAGAATTCACTTGTCCCACCTCCTTCAACACCAAATATAAAATATGCATGATGTGATGGTGTGAGAAATACATATAACCCTTCAGGATTGCATTGTGCATCTAATAGGGAATCCCTCAGAGTATGGCATAAATAATAAGAAGGGGAAGGTACATATTTTAGTTCCCAAGATAGTTATTTCTAATATAGAGGAGCAATGGGAGGAAGAAGAGAAGGAGGAAGAAACCCTTGAGAAGAGCACATAAATTTTCAAATAAGAAGATGAATTTTCATCAAGTGAAATTACCCCTTCACCCCCACATTGAAATGAATAATATAAATAGGAAATAACATGAAGGAAACTTGGCCTTAGTGATGCTGATATTTAGAAGGTAATGCACTGAAGGAAAGAAGAAAGGAAATGACAAAGGTAATAATGTCTGAAGAAGCCATTGAGATGGTTGAGGTTATGGAGCACAAAGAAGACAAAGATAAATGCAAAGCACAAACCAAAAAAAGTAAGGTTGAAAAGGAAAAGGCCAAGAAAGAGGAAGCAAAAAGAAAGGCTGAGGAGGAGAAGGCCAAGAAAAAGGAAAATGAGGAAAAGACATCCCAAGAAAAATTGTTCAAAATTCTAAAAGAGAGAAAAGAAGAAGGTTATCATTAGCATGGAACCTAGAAAGGAGATAAAACCAAAAGAGGTTCCTAGCACACACTCCAACAAGACAAAATAAGATACATAATAGGCATACCCTAGTACTAAAAGGGTGCCTAAGGTTAAAAAAAGTGATTCTAGATCATCAAGGAAATAAATGGAGAAAACATAGAGACCCTAATAGGGAAAGAAGAAAGAAAGTCTAGCACTGAGGAAGCTCACATTGAATAGCTATAATAAGAGGAAGAAATAGATAAGGGGAAAATTCCAAAGAATAACCCTTGTAATATGGAGAACATGATGGCAAGTCTAGCAACAAAGAAAAAAAAGAGGCAGACCAAGGGGAGAATTCCAAAGAAGAAGAATCCCTGAGAGAAGAAGATGAAGAAGAAGGCATTGGAGAAAGCACCAACACTAGTGAAGAAGAAAAGGATATGGCTGAGGAAGAGGAATTTGAGATGAGATACCTGGTGAAAGCACAAAAGGGTTTCAAAGAGGATGATTATTTTTATATGATGGAGTATATGCCCCTGAAGGCTTCCACAACTCTAATGCCCATTAAGTTTTTTGGATGGTCGATTACTACATGGACAAACCTTAGTTTGAGGTGCCGAAAAATGAACTTCAATGTGCCAAGAATTCAAAAGAGGGGCATGACCACTAGCTATTAAAACTAAGGGAGATGAACCCCATAAGGTCAAATAATTCCCTCTTTAAGATAGCCTCAAGTGTATTACACAAGAACATCATCAACGATTTTCATGTCAATAAGTGAAAGTAGATTGTGTAAGAGACAAAGGAAGAGGTAAAAGAGATGAAGCTCAAACTCAATCTATTGGTTAAATGTTTTGAGTAAGGGGAACCATCCCTAATATATGATGTTGATACTTTAGAGTTGAATGAAGTAGATAAGGTATGTGCATTTGTTGATTAAATGATACCCTGAATGAAGCTAGTGATAGAGGAGCAAGAAGACCCATGTGAGGCCAATAGAAAAGATCTAAACAAAAATATTGATGTGTTATAGGACCTCTTCACCAAACTATAATATGGCATGGAAGAAGAAGATACCATCTTTTATAACTTCATCACTCAAGCGTCAATCATCGGTGTGTACTTTCAAAAGGCAAAGGGGGAGAATGATGTTTTATTCAAGCATACTTTCATGGTGAGTAGGATTGAGTGTGTGTAGGTGATGGTGGGGTTCAACACCTTAATCACCCAACTAAAGACCTAATATTAAGCCATGGAGGCACTCTTTTGTGCCTTCCAGATAAAGGTTAGTGACCGAGGATATATTTTAGATGATGGGTTGAGAAGAGCAAAGAAAAGGATAGAAGCCTTCTAAAAAGAGATGGAAAGCATAGATGTCTCAACACTCGAGGTTTCATTAACAAAAATAGAAGGTGCCATCGAATAAATCAAGCTCATTGTTGGGTGAATATTTTGTCACCAGCTACACTGATGACAAAATGGGTATATCAACCACAACACAAGGAAATTTATATGGCAAAATGTGTAGGTTCACCACATCAAAATGGGATAAATCTCTCCTCTTATCAAGTGGAGGTTCCCTATCAACTATAGCATATATGTACTAATATATATAAACTGAAAATAAACTCAGGGGTGGGATAACACCATCCATCTCTCTTTTTTTAGAGATGATGTTCACAAAGCAAAGGATAAATCCTCGATAATTGTTGAAAGTATTTCTCTTCTTTCAGAAATGATGTTCAGAATTCTAAAGGAAGACTTCTTGGTAGTAACTATAACAAGACATAGTAACACAGTAGAATGAAGTGTAGCACAAAGTCTCCACCTCAACTACCAAGGATTAAAATAATTATGAAAGATAATGGGAGCACAAAGTCTTCCCAAGATCCTTTACACTAAAATAGAAAACACACACTAAAGACAATAGTGGCAGCACAAAGTCTCCCACAGTTTCCTTTAGGACACCTTTCAAATTACTTCCACTAGTTCTGCTTATTTAATTAAATGAACAAGATGATATTAAGGAAATAGACATAAGAATAACCTCCTAAACAACACAAGCTATTTCAGTACAAAGTCTGAAAGGTCACTTGCTTTCTCATTCAAATAACAAAATATGATTAACAATCTAAGCTCAAAGTCTTCATAATGCCTTTCACTTTGGGAAAAGTTTTGCTTATATAACAGAGAGATCTCTTTTTCATAAAATAAGATATTACAATATATAGTGCTCCCTTTAAGACTTGAGCACTTTATTTCATAAAATGGCCCATGCTGCATTGAATGCCTTGAATGCATTTGAAAATCTATGAAGGGGCCATGCTAGAATAGGGTATCAGCCTTAACTTTGGCATGTTAATTCTTCTCAAATGTCTCCTCCAAAGTATGGGCTGCCTAGTCTTCTTTATGGTTCTTACATGGCTACCCACTTCACCTTTATTTGATAAATAAAAACATGCTGCACCTTTGAATGTTCATTCTCTCTAATGTCAATTTAGTGGACTATTTCACCTACTATAAATAACTCTCCTACAAATATTTCTAGATTTCTTGTTGCATTTTGTCTCTTCCTGATGATCTGAGCTCTCAGGCTATCTTCTCGCTTTTAGTTGGCTCCTTTGGTTCCTTCTTTGGTAGGTCATTGAGTTTGTTCTCAAGGTTGCGCCATATTTGAAAATAAATGGATATTTAATTACTTTTAAATTTTACATCTGTGGGGACATCACTGGTCACTTGGTCTCTTAAACCACTTTGAACCTTGAACCTTTAAACCTTTGGAGTGCATCGGTTTAATGGTTTAATAGTTTACGCAGTTCAATCAGCTTGTTAGTTCAATTAGCGCTTTGGTTTAATGTTTTGTGAAGGGCCATGTTTTCTCTCTTTTTCTTCTTCAATTGAACTCTTCCTTTGAACCATTTGGTTGAACCATTTTCTATAATCTTCCACTTCCTTCATTCATTCAAAGCTTTCGTTCAAATTTTGAACTCTTTGAACCTTTAAACTTTTAAACCTTAAACCATTTCGGTTCAAAGTTCAACAGTTCATTCTCTTTCTTTGAATCCTTTCATTTTCTAAGTCCTTAAAACTTATTAAACCTTTGAACTCTTTTGGTTCAAGGTTTAATGGTTCAATAGTTCAATCTTCACTCTTCGAAGACTTCTTTTCTTTAAGTTTGCCGAAGTTGTTGAACCTTTAAAGTGATTGATCTTCTTTTTGAACCTTTGAACTCATTAAACCTTTGAACCTTACAAAAGTGGGGTTCAATGGTTCATTCCATTTGTTTAAAGCCCATCAATAAGTCTTTTTATTGAACCTCAGCATTGAACCAGCCTTGTATCTTTTAGGAAATGCCTAAGTGTTTGGAATTTTCTCCTTTTGAAAGCTTGCCTATTGAACCTATGATTTACTTAGCTAAAAAGGCTTGATTAACTTAAAAACTTGGATGCTCATGATATTTTTTGGAAAAGGAAGAGATCATTTTAGCTTGTAGGACCAAAATAGTGGATATGTTGTCTATAAAAACATTTGACAATTTTTGGGAACAACAGCCGGCTCCAGTTGGGGAACTTTCATCGATTGTAAAAAATAATCAAAGAGAGTAGAAACCAAAATCTCCAGTGCCTTCATGTATGCCATTGGGCTATAGAGTCATGATACCCAATAATAAAAATGCCAAAAAATGAAATGAACAATAAAAACAAACTAAAGAATATACATATGTACAAGCTGATCTTATCTGATACTTCAAGAATTGAAGTGCTTCAGATGCTGCCCACTATGAGGCAGTGAAAATGGTGTTCTATCTTGATATATCAATAAGAAACTATTTTCTCTCTATAAGTGATGATTGGTGAATGGACCTCTCCACCAGGAATCAATTTTTTTGTGAATTCCTTTTGGTTCTCTCCTCTTGCCCCACAGCAAGACTTGATTTCCAGTCTAAAAATCATGAATCCTTGTTCTCTTGCAGAAGAGTTTCTTTTTCTAATTTTGACGTGAAGTAGTATGGTCCATTACCATAATTCACTATTCTTTTATTTCAGTTTGTTTCATAATTTTATTATTCCCATTTGACACCTACCAATGGTTGGCACTATCAGGCACACTTGGTCGAATGACTAGTTCGATAGTGTACCTATTTCCTTTGAAATTTTGGTGAGGAACCATGAGGGTCACAAAAATAGCTAAAGAATCAGCTCGATCATTGAACTCTCTAGGCATTATAGAGATACTAAAAGGATCAAAGCTTTTAATGCAGTCTCACACCATATTATGATAATGTTGTAATCTCTCATTCTTGGTTTGATATAGGTTCCTTACCTAAAAAACCACTAGCTCAGTGTCTCCTTTGGCGTGAAGGAGTTTAACGCCTTTATTTTGAGTTGCCTTCAATCCGAGTAATAGAGATTCATACTTGGTAGTGTTGTTGGTGTTACTAAACTGCAAATTGATTGAAGAAGGAAAAATATCTCATTGAGGAGATATTAAAACAATCTCAACTCCAAAACTGGTAGATAAAAGAGCTACCATCAAATTCCAAGATCCAGACATCACCAAAAATTGATCTCCTTTCAAATTTTTCTTCATTAGAGAGGGAAGATCCTTTTTCATCTATACTACACCCTACCAATTTTTTTGATTTCTTGTCTAAATTTTTGGATTGGCACCTACAGGACTCTCATCAAATGAGACATGAACATCCTCTGTAGATAGGAAGTAGTTACCCATTAGTGAAGACTCAAATAGAATTTGAGCTTCAGAGGCCGATGTTTGGGTGACAATGTACCTCGACTCCTTCTTAGGGAGTAGCCTCTGCATGATGCCTTTGACATGGATCCTCACCTTAGATAGGTCCATACTTAATTCTCCACCAATGCCCTTGCAAAAATTTCACCCAAGAAGAATGTCGTATGAGGCTGGGACGTCAGCCACCAAGACTGTTATTTTGATTCTCTTATCTAGAAAGGACACAAATGCAAATTTAGCATCTTTGATTTGTCCCAGCAAAGGCACTTATTTATTTTCCATGGAGAAACATCTCCCAAAGTTCTTAGATAGTATGAGACCAAGATATTCTACCACCTTGGCAGGCATGACATTGTCAGATGCACCTGAGTCTATAATGCAATTGTTCAGCTGATGTCCATTTATCAACAAAGAAACATAAAATGGTTCTGTCTTCCTAGGGGTAGCTAGAGGAGTAATCACAAGGTTATTTGGGGTGGATGTGAGAGTTATATTTGGAATTTTTGGTCCTACAGGGATGGTTTTATTTTTGATGCATTGAACTAACCCATCCAACTACTCAGGGTTGTATTGCAAGAATTTAAACTCAGACATTTAAATTTTGGCCTTCTTAACATGGTCAATTATATCAAATGTCTGAAATGAATTAGGAATAGGGGAAGGTAGTTCATCTTTCTACTTTTTAGTGGGGGTGGTACTGGTCTGAGAATTTAAAGCAGAAGTAAAAGGAATACTTGAGGTACTTACTTTTTTATTGCTCACTGGGTCCTTTGATTGGAAAGGTAGAGAAGTCCCTCATTTAGCAATTGAAATTACTGGTTGAGATCCTTCCCCTATTTTTCCTTTATTAGCTTGTTGAGCTGACTGGTTCTGGGACCTGGTAAATACTATGTATGATCCATCAAATGCTTCACCTTTACTTCTGGGTTCATCTTGGTAATTCAGGAAACTAATGTTGGAATTGCCAGTTGATTCTTCTTGGTCTTCTACAAAGAGATTAGTGCCATCTTCATGGTTTAACTCAGGTTTCAAAGATAAATTAGATTCAATTTCAAGGTATCCAACTGCTAAGTTGGCTAGAGCTGCTTCAACGGTAAGCTTCCCTTGTGGGGGAGGAAGACGATTTGGCTACCCTTGATTCCTGGCAGCATTGCTTTGGTATGATTGATTGGAAAAATTCCTCCTTGGTATATCTCGATATGAATGAGGAGTAGACATACCTTATGCCATTTTTTTTCTAATAGCTAGCAACTCATTTTCTAGCTTTTGCACCATAGGATTAGTGGTTCCTGGAGAAGAAAACTCAATAGATGAAGAAGGTTTACTTCTGTTAGGATCTCTTCTTATCTTTCCTGCCAAGATAAGGTCATCTTAAACCTCGATGGCCAAATATTGAGCTGCACTAAGGTCTATGTGGCCATCCTGCCTCAATAAAAGACTCACTTCAAGAAGCTATGAATTGATGAAGAAACATTTGAGATTCTCAGGTGTTGGCTGAGCAATTGTGAGAATCTTATTTCTTAGCTTGTCAAATTTAGCTATGAAGTCCCTCATAGGCTCATGAGGCTCCTTCTTCATCTATGTGAGTTGAGCCAACAGGGCATGCACATATTTTGTAGGCTTGAACCTTGCTTAAAATTTGGCTTTGAGGGTGTTCCAATCAGTCACAATTTGTGCTTGCAGATGATAAAACTAGTCTACAGTAACACCTTGTAATATTTCTACAAATAGCTTGACTGCTACGTCTTCATACTCCACACCTATCATGCCATAGGCTATGTTGAAGGTTGTAATATGTTCATCAAGATGAACTTTTCCATCACCAAAGAACTTGGGGAAATTCTTCCTTAAACTATGAGGTAGCTCATGTAGAGATGGATTTAGATTCAGGGGACCAAAGTGTTACCCCAAGGGCCTTGAGCTGCCATTATGTGGCTATTGAAGGGAGGGATAACAAATGTCTAAGGGGTATGTATTGACAAAGATCTACTAATAGTAGAAATAGAAGTGTTGCCTGGTAATGGAGCCCTAACTTTTGTAGGAGGGAAACTCCTAGTTCACTGAAGGCAAGATGGTGAAGGAAATAGATCAAAATTACTTTGTTGTATCAACTCAAATATAGGGTCAACAATACCTTTATCTCTCTGGATTCATGTATACCATGGATCTGCCAGAGTATATAATGGAAATGGATAAGGCATAGGAAATGCTTCAATCTGAAGCTTGAGGCTTCAAACTGCACAGAACATCCCTAGTAGAGTCACCAAAAACCGTTGCCATGGAGCTGGTAGAGTAGACAATAGCAATGAAACATTTGATCCCCAGCATCTCTAGTTTTACAAATAAAGTTATACAATGGAAATGGATAAGGCACAATAAATGCTTCAATTTGAAGCTTGAGGCTTCAAACTACACATAACATCCCCATTGGAGTCACCAAAAACTATTGGTGTGGAGCTAGCAGAGTAGACAATAGCAATGAAACATTTGATCTTCAGTGTCTCTAGTTTCACAAATTAGGGTATACAATGGAAATGGATAATTATATAATGTAAATGGATAAGTCACAAGAAATTCTTCAATCTAAAGCTTGAGGCTTCAAACTGCATAAAACATCCCTAGTGCAGTTGCCAAAAACTGTTGGCATGGAGCTGCTAACTAAACGTTCTTCCCTAGTAGAGTCACCAAAAAACTATTGGCATGGAGCTGCCAACTAAATGTTCTTCCCTAACAGAGTCACCAAAAACTATTGGGTGAATAGTTTGTCACTAGCTACACTGACAGCAAAATGGGTATATCAACCACAACATAAGGATATTTATACGATAGAATGTGTAGGTTTACCACATCAAAATGGGATAAATATCTCCTCTCATCAAAGGGAGGTTCCCTATCAACTATAGCATATATGTAATAATATATATAAACTAAAAATAAACTCAGGGGTGGGATAACACCATCCATCTCTCTTTTTTTAGAGATGCTGTTCATAGAGCAAAGGAGAAATTCTGGGTAATTACTGAAGGCATTTCTCTTCTTTCAAAAATGATGTTCAGAATACCAGAGGAAGACTTCCTAGTAATAACTATAACAGGATGTAGTAACATAGTAGAATGAATTGTAGCACAAAATCTTCACCTCAACTACCAAGGAGTGTAAGAATTATGAAGGATAATGGGAACACAAAGTCTTCCCAAGATCCTTTACACTAAAATAGAAAACACACACTAAAGACAATAGTGGCAGCACAAAGTCTCCCATAGTTTCCTTTAGGACACCTTTCAGATTACTTCCACTAGTTCTACTTATTTAATTAAATGGACAAGATGATCTTTAGGAAATATACATAAGAACAACCTCCTAAACAATACAAGCTATTTCAGCACAAAGTCTGAAAGGTCACTTGTTTTCTCATTCAAATAACAAAATATGATTAACAATCTGAGCTCAAAGTCTCAGTAATGCCTTTCAATTTGGGTAGATTTTTACTTCTATAACAGAGAGATCTCTTTTGTATAAAATAAGAGATTACAATATATAGCGCTCCCTTTAAGACTTGGGTGCTTTGTTTCATAAAATGGCCCATGCTGCATTGAATGCCTTGAATGCATTTGAAAATCTATGAAGGGGCCATGCTGGAATAGGGTATCAGCCTTAACTTTGGCATGTTAATTCTTCTCAAATGTCTCCTATAAAGTATGGGCTACCTGGTCTTCTTTATGGCACTTACACGACTATCCACTTCACCTTTACTCGATGAAGAAAAATAGGCTGTGCCTTTGAATGTTCGTGCTCTCTAATATCAATTTTGTGGACTATTTCACCTACTAGAAATAAATCTTCTATAGATATTTCTAAATTTCCTATTGCATTTTATCTCTTCCTGATGATCTTAGCTCTCGGGCTATCTTCTCACTTCAACTAGCTCCTTTGGCTTCTTCTTTGGTAGGTCATTGAGTTTGTTCTCAAGGTCCACCCCATATTTGAAAATAAATGGATATTTCATTAGTTCTAAATTTGACATCCATGGGGATGTCATTTGTCACTTGGTCACTTGAACCACTTTGAACCTTAAACCTTTGAACCTTTGGAGTGCATCGGCTCAATGGTTCAATAGTTCAGGCAGTGTTAGGACTTGTTCCAAAGTCTTAAAATTAGGTTAGATTTTTGGTAGAAAATAAATTACTATTGTAAATGGGGCATGCATATTTTATAAAGACACCGACTAAGACTAACTCTGCTCAGTATGTCGATCATGACTATGATGAATCTAGTAATGTTGCCCATGAATTTGCATTCACTACTTTGGGGCACATTGATTATATTGAATATGAGGCTAGAGATGAGCTCACAGATGTATGGGTTTTAGACACAGGAGCAACCAAACACATGACATTTAGGAGAAATTTCTTTTGGTCTTATAAGGAAGCTTCTCTCTCTCCAATTGCCTTAGTAGATAAGTCTATGCATACACCACTAGGACTTGGTTCTATTCGAATTTTTCTTCCTAATGGGTCTATAAAATACTTGGAGGATGTTTGGTATGTTCCCATATTGAAGAAACACTTACATTTTTTGGTAACTATTCGAAATAAAGGTTATCAAATTGTGCTTGAAAATGGGCTCATTTACATCAATTCAGTGAAGGATAATTATAAAACCATGTATACAGGATATGAAGATGGAAACTTGGTTAGATTGCATTGTAAGGTGCTTCCTCCCAATATAGAACTTGCAGCAGTTGTCAACACAGGTATAGGTACTATGTCTACATAGCGGTTATGGCATCTCCACTATGGACATTTGAATATCCACTCTTTAGTGGATTTGCAGAGATATGGTATGGTGAATGGGTTGCCCACTTTTCACAAAGATAGTATTCTTTGTGAGTCATGTGTTTTGGGCAAACAAAATCAAGAAAAATTTCCTAAACAGTCATCTTGGAGAGCTAACAGATGTTTACAGTTAGTTCATAGTGATGTATGTGACATGAAAAAGTCATCCATTGGTGGGTGTAGATACTTTGTCTTGTTTATTGATGACTTTTCTAGGATGACTTGGGTATTCTTTATGAAAAATAAATCTGAAGTTTTCACTAAGTTTGTTGATTGGTTACACTTAGTCAAAAAAGAAACAAGTTCACATTTGGCCACTCTTCATTCAGATAATGGAGGTGAGTATACCTCTAATGAATTTTTAGACTATTGTCGAGAACGTGGAATTCATCGACAATATAGTAATGCTTATACTCCACAACAAAATGGAGTATCTGAATGAATGAATAGAACTTTAGAGGGCACAGCACGTGCCATGTTGCACTATAAACAGCTTGATGATAAATTTTGGGCCGAAGCTATTGCTACTGCAGTGTATTTGAGAAATAGGTCCCCCACAGTTGTACTTTTGGGACAAACTCCATATGAGGCATGGTATGGGTTTAAACCCAAAGCTAAACACTTGAAAGTGTTTGGATGTGTTTGTTTTGTTTTGGTTCCTACTAAACATAGAACTAAGTTGGAACCATGAAGTTGAAAATGCATCTTTCTTGGTTATTCTAAAGATAAAAAGGGGTTTCATTTGCTTGCACAGGATTCAGGCAAATTCATAGTGAGTCGAGATGTAATATTTGATGAGTTTGGGACTATGAACACTGCAGAGATTGATTCTCAACTTGATAGATTAGAGAGGAAAAATGCAAAAAGAGATAAGGGTTTGAATAATGGGGATAACTCTTTGAAGTTATGGTATGAAACTCAAATTCCTTCACTTTCCTCTCCTTCATCTACAAGTTCACAGGCTGATGAATTAGAAATTGTTGAAAACTCTCTATGTCCCCCTTCGAATAATGCACCTAATGAGAATTTTGGAGTCCCTGATTTGAATAATTTGTCTAAGTATCCAAAATGGGTTCAAAGTAATTTTTATGACTTGACAGCAGATGAAGTTGGTTTAATAGGGCCCAAGAATTCTCAAAAACAGGTGAACTATGCTATGGTTATTACTACTTCTTCCACTGAGCCATCCACTTTTGAGGAGGCATCTACTGAACATGTTTGGCAACAGGCAATGAAATGTGAGTATGATTCCATACTTAACAATAATACATGGGTTTTAGTTGATCCTCCTCAACATGTTAAACCCATCGGATGTAAATGGGTTTATAGGACTAAGTATAAATTAGATGGTTCCATTGATAAACATAAGGCACGACTTGTTGCCAAATGATATGCGCAACAAGAAGGTATTGACTATGAGGAAACATTTGCACCAACTTCCAAATGGCACACTATTCGTATGGTACTTGCCTTAGCATCACAAAATGGTTGGAAAGTACATCAGTTGGATGTTAAAAGTGATTTTTTAAATGGTGATTTACATGAAGAAGTCTATATGAAACAACCTCAGGGTTTTGAACAGGTGGGTGCTGAACACAAAGTGTGTAAATTGACCAAAGCTTTGTATGGGCTCAAACAGGCACTGAGGGCTTCGTATGAGAAAATGGATTCATACTTGAAATCCATTGGTTTTCATCGTAGTGAATCAGATGATACTCTCTATTTTTTAGTGCAGGGTAAGAAAATGGTGATACTAGTTCTCTATGTTGATGACTTGTTTATTACAGGTAATGATGAAAATCATAACAAGTCTGTGAAGAAGGAATTAAAAGATGGGTTTTAGATGACAGATCTTGGACTTCTTCACTACTATCTACGCATAGAGGTAACTCAAAAAGAGCATAGTATTTTCATTTCACAAACTAAGTATATTTCTGAGTTATTAGAGAGGTTCGGCATGAGTGATTATAAACCTGCCCTCACTCCCATGGAAAGTAACTTGAAATTGTCTAAGGATGATAGTAGTGCCTTTTTTGATGGCACCACATATAGACAATTGGTGGGAGGTTTGATATACTTGATGACTACCAGGCCTGATATTTCATTTTTAGTTGAAATTTTATCTAGGTTTATGCATGAGCCTAGAGAAATTCATTGGCATGCAGAAAAACAAGTACTTCATTACCTTCAGGGAATGAAAACATATGGCCTTGAATACCACCGCAACAAGAACTTCAAATTTGTTGGATATTGTGATGCAGATTTTGGTAGATGTGTGGATGACAGAGTGTCAACCATAGGATACACTATGCATATGGGTTCAGCTGCCATTGCTTGATGTTGTAAGAAGCAGGATACAGTGGCAAATTCATTAGTAGAATTAGAGTATATTGCAGCATGGAATGCTTCTAGAGAAATTGTTTACCTTCGTCATATTCTTGAAGATCTTCAGGTTTCTCAGTTTGCTCCTACACAGTTATACATTGATAATCAGAGTGCAATCAAGATGTCCAAGAATCTAGTGTTTCATGCCAAAACAAAACATATGGATGTCAAATACCATTATCTGCGAATGCTGGTGGCAAAGAAAAATCTTGATCCAATATATTGCCCAACTGCCGATCAGACAGCTGATATCTTCACAAAACCACTTGACAGAATCAAATTTGAAAAATTCAAAAAAATGCTTGGTATGTGTCCAAAGACTTGACTTTGGATCATAGGGGGGTTTGTTAGGACTTGTTCCAAAGTCTTAACATTAGGTTAGATTTTTGGTAGAAAATAAATTACTATTGTAAATGGGGCATCCATCTTTTATAAAGACACCCCCATAAACTAAACATAGTATAATTATTAGGTAGTTTTAATGTTTTATATTTATTAATTAGATTTACTTTACAGGTTGTTTTCCCATATTTAGTTGGTTATAGGATTAGTTGTTTTTACCGGTCATTGGTAAATACTATATAAATCATGTTTGCATTGTAAAAGGGTTAACGGAGTAAAGGCACCCTTATGTATTTGATTTTTTTGAATTATTAATAAAATAATTGTGCATTCACACTAAGCGGGGATAAGGTTCAACCTATTTGATTTTGGAGTTATCAGGTAGTTCAGTCAGCTTGTCAGTTCAATCGTCTCTTTGGTTCAATGTTTTGTGATGGGTCATGTTTTCTCTCTTTTTCTTCTTCGATTGAACCCTTTAAACCATTTGGTTGAATTATTTTTTGTAATATTTCACTTCCTTCATTCATTCGAAGATTTCATTCATATTTTGAACTCTTTAAACCTTTAAACCTTTGAATATTAAACCATTTTGGATAAAAGTTCAACAGTTCATTCTCCTTCTTTGAATTCTTTCATTTTCTAAGTCCTTCATGTTAGGGGTGAGCACCAAGAACAAAAAACATGCACTGATGCCCAACTGTTAGGATCTTGCTCCTTAGAAAGAGCACAATATGATTACCAAATATAAGCAATTAAACATGCAGAAATAACCAGAATCACAAGTAACTAGAATTCACCAATAGCACAGAATATGAGAGACAATACACTATCTTGTATTAATACTTGTACAAAAAAGAATAAAATAAAGAACCGCCACACTCTTCCACCTTACAGAGGTTTCCCACACCTCAAGTGTACAGTAATTCTTCTTCAAAAACACTCTTCTACCAAAAATGGTCTCAACACACAACTCACACACAGAATTGGTGTTCACCTCTCCAACCAGTCAGTAATAACCCTGCCAGTACACCAAGCACTCTATAGTACTTCAAGTTGATCTCCCATGAACCTACAACCTACAATTCAACAGACCATACTTATAGATGTAGATCTCTTATGAGCTTGCAACAACCTGCAACTCAATGATCTTACAATGGAAGGATCTTCCTTGCCTTCCTTTTCATCTCATAATTACAATACATGCCAATGGGCTTATAAATAGATCCCAAACTTAAACAATAACTTAGACTCTTAGTTTACTATAATTATCCACGCAGCTCAAGACTCTAAATAGCCTTTACATGCAAACACTTGGTTCAACTAACTAACTAACTGTTCGTGCAACCAACAGTTCTGGAACACACAGGCGACCGACGTCGGTCCTTGCTTGCCTGGTGCTGCCGATGTCGGCTGACTCCATGCCGATGCTGGTTGCCTTCTGCACTCATCTTGACCGATGTCGGTCATACTGCCGACATCGGTACTTCTGGAACTTCAGCATCCTCCTCCATGTTTGCAAAGTTGAAGCTTTTAGCTCCATAACCTAACACTTCAAACTTATTGAACTCATTGAACCTTTGAACCTTTGAACTCTTTTGGTTCAAGGTTTAGGTTCAACAGTTCAATCTTCACTCTTTGAAGCATTCTTTTCTTTAAGTCCACTAAAGTTGTTGAACCTTTGAATCGATTGAACTTCTTTTTGAACCTTTGAACCTTGTGAAAGCGAGGTTCAATGGTTCAATGGTTCATTCCATTTGTTTGAAGCCCATCGATAAGTCTTTTAATTGAACCTCAACATTGAACCAGCCTTGTATCTTTTAGGAAACACCTAAGTGTTCAAAATTTTCTCCTTGTGAAAGCTTTCCTATTGAACCTATGATTTCCTTAGCTGAAAAGGCTTGATTAACTGAAAAACTTTGATGCTCAG
>JARHVA010006453.1:690000-700000 GCA_037957365.1 Torreya grandis | reverse complement strand
AACCTTGAAAAAAATTATTTAAGATTAGTAAATTTTGTTAATTTTTGTTTTGTGCCAATATATTTTTACACATAAGTATTTTTTATTAATTTTTAAAAATCATTAAGTTTCACAAAAGCATCTTAGTTTTTTTTTTCACCTTTGACTACATGCCTATTTTGTGTCAATTTGCACTACTTAAGAACACACAAATGTTTATAATGTTTTGCATGTCAATTTTCACATGTAGTTATAACTATTATATATCTAAATAAGATATAAAATATTTTGTGTATTAATTATTGATATTATTTTGCACAAGCACATCCATGTTGAGATATACAAAATAAGCTCTATAAATCTATGATATCTTTTTAAAGATTAGAGTATTCTTTTAGGTTAGTACTAATTATTTTTATTCATATAAAAAGAAACAAAATTGATGAGAGTTATTCAAGGAGTTTTTTATTCACTTTGAAAGTTGTGTGATGATCTGGTAGCAATTTTATGAACATGTGGTAGCATGCAATAACGTCCTTTAATATACATAAGAATCATGGCATAAATTTTCATAACACATATGGGTAATAAGTCTTGTGACTCAACATTTTGTGGTTTTGACCTTCGTATGAATTTTACCATACACACTTAATTTGGGTGCATATATACTTCCCATGTGTTAAAAAAGGATCCATTACTGACTATTTGGCATTTAATTCTTAAAGTTATGAGAATATTATAAAGATTGATTTAATACTATTTATAATTCAATATGTCATGATTCATTGATCTGTAATATATTGTTGCATTGCTATTGTGAGATAAACTTAATATTTGTGGCACATAATGATTGTTAATGTTGTTAGTGAGTAGACAAGAAAATAAAATAAGTATGTGTGGCTTATAGCTTTATAAACATTCTCATTCCCTTATGAAATGGATGCTAGTCAAAGTATTAAAGTTTAATAATAATTATCAATGGTTGTTCTAGAAGTTAGGCTATAATAACCCAAAAAATTGAATAGTATAATTTAAATTTTGTGTAGATGAGATA
Organism: Torreya grandis; assembly: GCA_037957365.1. NCBI lineage: Eukaryota > Viridiplantae > Streptophyta > Pinopsida > Cupressales > Taxaceae > Torreya > Torreya grandis. Next base: position 698,967 of record JARHVA010006453.1, on the reverse strand, counting down.
TAGAAATATTGGTGCACTTGCATGGTAAGAAGAAACTATGTGTGGGTGACACACTCAATAAGATGAGATTTTTAGAATCAAATGTCTATCCGTGAGCTAAGGCAAGTGATTTGGGAAGATCAACAATCTAAGAGCTTTGATGAGTGGTCAGTCATAGACTAGGAGTGGATGGAGGAAATACCAAATGATGTAAGTCACGATCATGGTGTGGCATTAGGCATGAATTGAAACCCCTTGGGTAGGGTTTATTCTAAGCATTTATACCACCAAGGTTTGGAAGACTATGTGGAAATACCTTCAAACTAAAATACAAATGTGTTGGTAGAAAATAATCCCTCCCATGGATGTCCCCTTGCCATCTTATTTTAGTATTACAATTTTGAGGATAATTACAAAACCTTAAAATTGAATGGTTTATACAAAAATTTCTTAGGAAAGTGGACATCCATTCGAGTAATAGAAACATGGGTCTTGGATGCTTGGGGTCCATATTTTCTCCTCGTCTTTCTTTCAAAAGGGTTAGTCGTCATAACATGCCCATTAGAGGAGAGGAAAAATGTGATTTTGTAAGGTTGGCCTTGGCTGATGGGGGATTCATAGCTTTAGCTTCAATCTTGGTATCTAAATTTCAATCCCCTCTCTACCAAGAAAGGGTGCATTCCCATTTGGTTCTGACTCTATGGTCTTCCATTAGAGATTGGCTTAGTTTTAGGTGACTTTCTCTTCATTGATATGATTACTTCTGAAGGGGTCTTATCCTCCTATGAAAGAATTTGTGTCATGATGGACCTCAAAAATCAAATTTTTGACTACCTTTTTATTCTTTCTTTGGAAATCACTTAGAATCAAGGGATTTATGTAGAGAAAATTTCAATTCTATAAATATTGGATGATCATCCATATTCATATTCAATTCCCTAGGTTAAGAATTAAAAAAAGGTTTGATAAAAATGGATATCCAATCCTTGACCATAATCAGAAGGCTTCATTTATAGAAATCTAAAAAATCAGCCTCTGCCCAAGGTGGGGGAAATGCCTCTCTTGGTAGATTCAACTCTGAATATAGAGTTAACCCTTGCATTAAAAGATAAATTAGAAAATAAAGTTACACTATCACTATCCATGATGCTCAAATAAATTCAATTCACTTCCTCTAAGGTTTAAAATCCCAATGAATGTGTGGTTCAACATGGTATTTTTAGGAAAAATGAGGAGAGCCCCCTGAACGATGTTATCTGTATCCAAGGTGGGGACTCGGGATGGGTCAAATATTTATAAATATCCCTAATATTAGGTGATTTTAGTTATTATGATGATATTAATTCCAAATAAATTATCTCCCTATTATAAAAGCATTGTCTGATCTCACATCCAAACTACAGCTCTAGTAACAGAACAGGGGGGAAACCAAGGAAATTAATCATTGAAGAAGGTTTTTCTCAAGGTAAGAAATCCATGATTGATTATTTCATTTTTTATGATAAGTGGGGAGTGAAACTCCCCTCTCCAATGTCATGAATATCTTTTCCTATAGTGTTAGGGGATTAAATTCTCCTAATCAATGATATCTGATTAAACATCAAATGTTAAATAATGGGTGTGACTTGCATCTCCTCCAAGAAAATAATTTAAAGGATGTAGCTATAAAGGACCTTCTATCCAAAGGGTGGAGTCATTGGAAGGTTTTCTTTTGTTGATTCTTAATGAGCTTCAGGGGGTGTTGATTTTCTTTGATCCCCTAATAAAGTGTAGGTTGACTTATGCAAGGCAGGTGCAAATTGGCTTTTGTGTGAAGTTTCTTTGTATTCCTCTAATATTTCATTTTTCTTGTTCAATGTGTATGGACCTAATTCCACTACCCTCAAATCTCAATGTTTGTTTGAAATTCAAAATTGACCCTCCTCATTCTTAGGGTAAAAGTATATGACGGGGGATACTTCAATGTTATTTTTATGGATATAAGAAAACGTAAAGTATTGGTATATTTTCTCAATCCCAAAATTAATTCTCCTCTTTTTTATTTTTGATGATTTAATTGATTTTCCTCCCAAAAACAAGATGTTTTCTTATTCAAATACAAGACAAGGGTTTTTCTATATTGTTTAATTCTTGAACGGGTTCTTATTTTCTCCTATTTGTCTAGTCATTGATTGGATTTTGGATAGTAGCATCCTCCATATTTATGGTTCTGATCATGATCTAAATGAATTAAAAATATTGGAGGATTGTTTTCCTCCCCTTTTCCCTTTGAAATTTGAAATGATGTGGTTGAGCGACTCTTCTTTTCACTCCTTGATTAAGCACTAGTGGGGCATACCTTCATCGTCGAAAGATTCTAAGATGTTTGCAATCAGTAAAAAGTTTATTTTCATTAAAACCTACCTCAAATAATTAAATCTATCATGTTTCAAAAATATCTTCAAAGAAATTGATGGAATAGAGGATGAACTAGGTTGCATCAATCAAATTATGATGGAACTAGGAATGGATTCAAATCTCTATCTTCAAGAGAAATATTTGTTAGTGGAACACTTAGAATTACATATCATGGATGAGGTATGTTATAAAAATAAAACAAGGGAGGTTTGTCTCCAAGAAGGGGATAATAATATAAACTTTTTATATAACTCAACCAAGGCTCGTCGATTAAGCAACTATATTTAAAGCATAAAAAATAGCCCCAGGGTTTAGTTGGATACCAATTCTAAGATTAAAAAAGAGGTAATTGGATTTTTTCAAGATTTAATATACATCAATAAGGCCTCCCCTCTAAGATCTCAAATTGATAGCATTAAATACATCCCTAAATTGGTGACAATTCAATAATATGAAAATTTGATGTCCCCTTTACTATGGAATAAGTTTATAAGTTAGTGTTCTCTATAGGGAATGATAAAGCACTAGGGCCCAATGGATTCCCTACTAACTTCTTTTATAGTTTCTTGCATATTATCAAAGAAGATGTTGTTAATATGGATAATGAATTTATTATGAAGTATAATGTAGGATCTTACATCAACTGCACCTTAATCTCCATGGTCCCTAAGGGAGATTATCAGTCCTACTTAAATGATTGCATATCTATCTCACTCTAAAATACTATATAAAATCATTTTTAAGGCCATTTCCTTCCAGCTCAAGCCAATCTTGGATTCTCTCATCTCTAAAGAGAAAGGAGGGTTTTTCCCAAGTAGATAAATCCTAAAATTCATCATCATTACTAATTAAATTATGTACTCTCTCTTGAGTATCCATAATGCTATAAGTATTATGAAATTAGATATCAGTAAAGCATATGATAGGTTCAACTGGAAATTCCTCATAAAAGTTATTCTTGAATTTAGGTTTGATATGCATTGGTACAATTGGGTCTTTAGTTATATAGTAAGTGCAAGATTCTTTGTGTTTGTAAATGGGGAACTTTCTTAGTTATTAAAATCCTCTCAGGAGATACACCAATGGGATCCTTTATCCCCATTCCTATTCATATTCTTAGTGGAATCCTTGGGTCATTCGATCTCTAGGCAACTACACAATGGAAACATTTTGAGTCTTAAAGATATAAATGGGTTGGATAACTTCCCTCATCAATAGTATTTTGATGACATAGTGTTTTTTAGATTAGCTTTAATATAAGAGGCTCAGTCTTTCAGATAAATCTTGTCAAGTTGTAAGGCTAATTTTAGGTAATTGGTCAATGACACAAAATGTGACATATATTTTTTGAATTTAGATATTCACTCCCAAAGAGCCATTTCCAACATCCTTAAGTTTTATATTGTCACTCTCCCTAAAAATATCCAAGTGTTCCCTTTTTTAGAGTAATGGGTAAGTCTAATTTTTGGGACCCCTTGATCAAATGTTTTAAGGGAAGATTGAAGGCCTCAAAAGGAAATTGACTATGTCTTGCTGGTGAAATCACCCTCATTAATTCAGTCCTTAATGCCCTTCCAATTTATATCTTGTCAGTTCTAACCCCTCTTGCTTCAGTGATCAAGACAATCAATGGCATTATGAAGGACTTCATGTGGAAAGGTTCAGTTGACAAAAATAAATTCTATCTACTGAAGTGGGATAGGGTCTATCTCTCTCAGGCCTATGGTAGAGTTGGGATTAAAAAACATTTGGATCAAAATTTGGCTCTTGTATCAAAGTTCTTTGGGAACATGATTTCAAATCATAAGGCTCTTTGGAATAAATTTCTTCAATTCAAGTATTTTTTTTAATTTAAACAAACATACATTTTGTCAATTCATAATCCCCTTAAGGGATCTCACATATGGAACTTCATCCTTTAAATCCATAATATAATCAAAGATCATGTCTCTTGGATTGTGAATAATGAGCACATGGTAGACTTCTAGGAGGACTTGTGGAATGGACATAACCCCCTTTAGGAGATGCAAGACTTGGAAGATACAAAGGTTATATTGTTTGCCTTATGGGGAAATAAGTTTTGTGATTATTTATAACCTAATCCTTGGGATGGAAATGGAAAAATTTGAATTATGTCCTAATCCTTAACTCTCAAAAATTAGTTTTGGAATAAATTTTGGCTAAAAGGAAAGTCTTTATCAATTCCAAGGAAGATGCCATTAAGTGGACTGGGGCTAAAACTTGGACAAATTCTATCATTTTGGGTTACAAAATGATTGAGTGTGATGACCCTATCTTTTCTTAGGAAAAAATAATTTTCTATAATATTGGTGAATCTCCCAAGGTAAAAGTGTTTACATGGTTTGCCACCTAAAGCTTGATACTCACTTTGGATCACCTAAAGATAATGGGAATTGAAGGTCCTTTAAAATGTGTGTTGTGTTATTAAGATGAAGAAACTAGAAATCACCTCCATTTTGGTTTCCCCTTTCTATATCAGTGTCGGGCTTCATTGTGCATAAAATTAGGATTATAATGGCCTTTATGAAAGTCTCTTTTGGTAGCCTTCTCATCTTGGTTTCCTAGTCTTGACAATGCCACCTTTTCTAATATTTTGGTGGCAAACCCTATTATTTTGATATGTACACTTTCGAAGGAAAGAAATATTTGAATTTTTTAAGATAAACCCAGTCAATTGGAATAGGTGTTGCATGGATCTAAAGTATCCATGTATGAAGTTAACTCAGCATCGATCCAAAGATGTAATGGATTTATCTCAATATTTTATATACAACTCCTTGATAAGTGGATGCTTATTAAGTCTCCCTCATTAATGTGTCTAGTGTATCAATAAAAAGGAATGAGAGAATGTTCAATTTATACTTTGATCCCTTTGCCTCTAAGGGTTTTTTAAATCAACTTTGATGAAGCTGCTAGGGGAAATCTAGGAGCCTCAAGAGTAAGTAATGTTAACTAGGGATTGTGTTAGCTCCCTCATTTATGTTTCCTCATTAAAATTGATTGATGGTACTAAAAATGAATTCAAGGCTTAGGCTCTCACCTTGGGTGTATAAATGGTTTCCATTTTTCACATTGACAACATTATTCTTGAAAAGGACTCCATGGTTTTAATCCAATCTTTAAAAAATAGAAGCACTCATGCTTGGCACATTGAGAACATATTTAGGAAGACCTGGGATGTTCTAAATTATTTGTTCTCATGGGAAGTAACTCATTATTTTCAAGAATAAAATTCCATGGTGGACCTTTTGGCCAATCAAGGCATAGTGTAGGAGGAAATCATTATAGATAATTCATGTGAATCTTGGCCAAAGGCTACCACTCCATTTTCATAATTGATATTGAAGTCACATTAATATAGAATGATTATGTGAATTGGTGGTGAAAGTGGCATGTCATTACCTTTTATGGCTTGATCTTGATTTGTCTTATCACGTGATCCATTTAATTAGTTTTATTTTCATTTAGATCCCCTAAAATTTATGTCATGTCTCTTGGATTTATGTCAAGGTGGTCTATTGGATTGTGTAAGGCTTGGATGGGGCACTCCATACACCTAGATATTAGTGATACCTTAACTAAGTTTGGTGTAGAGAAATGATATATGTCTTTTGAAGTAAGTGCAAGCGAGACTTGATTGAAAAATGTTTTCATGATCTAACCTGGCATTATCATGGAGGTGATTAAGGATATTGTTGGCATGGTCTTCTTATAGACACCATTTCGGATCAAGGTGAACATTGATCTTGCATCTATTTTCATCTCCAATTTCCTTCTAGTAGTGTATGACAAGAACTTAGCCAAGTAAATTATGGTGTGTTTGATCAAACCCTGATATAGAATTGATTGGGAGGAAGCTATTAATGGATTCCAATCAAAATCTCATCTTTTCTTCCCCTTTCTAGTGCTAATAATTATGGATTGGTACCCTTTTCTATCTATAGAGAGCTTGAGGAAAGGTTTATGGTGACTCTATCCTATATGGAAAAAGTGTAGGGTATTCTTCAATCCCCTACATATGGTGTCACATTTGGACATGGATGCTTTATGGGCCTCTATTCCTATTTTCTCTATAATTTTAGTATTTTATTATTCATCCTAGGTCTTGAGTGTTATTCAACTAATTTTAAGGCTTTGTAGGTTTTGACATGGCCATGTATGCTCTCTATGCCCCTATTCCCTATATTTTCTAGTGGTTTTACACCTTGGTTATTTTGCATTGGTTTTTGGATTATTCAACTAGTTTTCTATAGTGTTTCCTTATGTATTTTTTAAGGCTAACGTCTGGTTTAATATTATTTCTCTTTTTTTAGGTGAGGGCCCCTATCAACCCTTAAATATCTATCAAAAAATGAGTTAGGATATAATTATAAGACTTTTAGTTAGTGATTTAACATTTTATGGTTTTACAATTTATATCCTATGTTAAATTAAAGGGATGAGATGTCTAAGTCATTTAAATAATATGAAATAATTGAGCACTGATTTATCATGGAATTATAATTATTTTTCCTTTCTAAAAATAGTAATAAATATGTATAAATAGATACTTATCTATAAAGTGATTATCCTGGACGATCTTGGTTCTTAAAATTGGGTTCTAGACAAGTCTGAGTGTTGTCAATAGGGTCTCGATATCTATTTGCTCACTAGATAATAGTGTTTCATCTAGAGAGTAGTGTCATACTATTGTAGTGTCCTCAAAGTGGCACTAGTGTCCTCTTTTTAGGTTTGTTCATATTTTTTAGGATCACTTATGCCTATGTTTTTTTGACTTTTTCCTTTTTAACTTTGTTTTGTGCTTAGAAAATATAATTTAGTGTGCAAACCCTAATCCTCCTTATAAGTATGTCATGATCAATAAATGTGTGTTAATTAATAGGATAGGTTGGACATCTTGAACACCCCACTATGAAGATATTTTCCTAAATACCAATACTTAGAGGAGGTATGAAGCCATATGTATTTCTCCCACCTAGTGTTTGGTTTGGGTGCAAGTGAATTCTATAATGAGAGTAGACTTGGATGACTTGAATGTGCTTGAGATTTGAAATATTTTAAATATAGGTTTAGGGTTGGTGTATATGGTAATATTCACAAGGAATAATAGGGATCAAATACATTAATTTTTCTCAAATTTTATTTTGTTTCAATAGGCTATTGCATTTATTTTCCATCTAGTGAATAGAGGTCAAATAGACTTATATTTATATAGATATATAGGTTGTGTAGATAATAAAATATGATTAGGCCAACCTAATGATGGTCACACATTTGAAAAAGTATCTATTCAGTAGAGTTAGGGAAAAGGAAAATAGTGCTCAGTTGGGAACATTAGCACTATGTGGCTATAGTGTCTCAATGTTATGTTAATATACACCTAGTAAACTACTGGGCAAACTGGGTTGGGATATGGGAAAGTTACCTTGGGACTATGTTTGAGATGATTAGATATGTATGTATTCTATGTAATGGCTATAAAAGTCTATCTAAGGTTCTAGGATAGGTCTAGAGCTAAGCTCAGAATATGTTAACTCAATCAACACTCTTAACATCTAAATACCACTTTTATGTGATTACATTTCCCCCATTTTATGCTAGAAATGTAGGAAAGGAAAATGGAAAGTATAAAATTAAAAAAATCATACCTGGACCTACCTTAGAATTGAATCTAATGAAGCTAAGTATGAGTATGTGAATCTAGGTTTATGTATGTGAAACATGGTCTAAAGCAATAAAACATGCAAAACTCAATCCTTACTTAAGAGATGATAAAAATCAAAAGACTATGTTGGATAAAGTAACTAAGTAAATCTAAGTAAAGAGATAAGAAAATAATTAATACACTTCAATGGGTACACAAACCAATGCATAAACATGGTGACAACTTATGTGTGTGAGTGTATATAGTGATCATATTGTTTAATAGTTGGATTGACCTGAGTGCTTGCTCAATCCTCATATGGGTGGTTCAATAATTTAATCCATTTTTGACTCTATCATTACCCACCCCTATTCGATGGACCCTAATATATGAATAGCTTGGATAAGATTGTAATTGTGTCTAACCCTCTCATGTGGGTATCTCAAGAACTCAAGTAGTTCATGACTCCATCATTTCCTACCCATGTGAAGTAGATGTATTTGCAATTGAATTTCACAGTGTTTAATGTATCTAACTTTTTAAATCTAACTATTTATGTCAATTAAGAGACCACTCGAGTATGTTAGGAGGCTCTAGGACACTCATAAATTCCAACCACTATAGATGGAATAAGGAATGAATAAGGGGATAACCTATAATATGATAACAAATGTATGCAGTGTAGATAATAACGAGCATTTTTCCATTCCATTGTATCATCCTAGGTGTAGTTAATAATATATAAACTATGTTCCACGCACATGCTCCAAATCTAACATTTGAGTGTACCAATTCTAAAATGAGTATGTAATAATTGAACTAAATGTGAGAGTGATCATGATGCTCATGGTGCCCCCAAATCTAAGCAACTAGTTTGAATCTAAATTTAAATGAGTGTATCTAAGAAAAATATAAACATAACTATC
>JARHVA010006453.1:485000-685000 GCA_037957365.1 Torreya grandis | reverse complement strand
GTACATCCTCAACACTCAACTATCGAGAGAGTTACCTACATACCAATACTTTGAAGAGGCATCAAGCCTGATGTAGTTCTTCCACCTAGTGTTTGGTGCAAGTAAAAGTGAATGATAGAATGAGAGTAGACTTGGATGCCTTCAATGCATTTGAGATTTAAAATATTTAAAATTTGGGATTAGTTTTGTTTTATATGGTAGTATATAAAATTAGGGTAGAATAGGGATCAAATACCTTCAGTTTTTTGAACTTTTATTTTGTTTCAATAGTCTTTTGCATCTATTTTCCATCTAGTGAATAGAGGTCAAATAGACTTGTATTTATAGAAATATTTAGCTTATGAAGATAATAAAATATTCTTAGGCTGATATTAGGAGGGGAATATGTTTTAAAAAGTATATGTTTGAGATATTTATGGTAAAGGACAATAGTTATTAGTTGGGGACACTAACACCATGTTATTATAGTCTCCCAAATGTGTTGCTAATATACACCCAGAAGAATGTTGGGCAAACTAGGTTGGGATCTGGGAAAGTTGTCTTGGGACTTTATTTGAGATAATTATAGATGTATGTGGTCTACATAATGGATGTAAAAGTGTGTCTAAGGCTATAGGATAGGTATAGTACTAAGCCCAAAATAGGCTAACTCAGACAACACTCTTAGCATCCAAATACCACATTTAGGTGATTATAGTTAGTAAACAAATATTTGAGGATAAAATGTTATAACACATCACACTATGATACTTCTAATGTTTATGTATGTGAATATTATAAATTATTTATTTTGAAATATAATAAATTCCTATATTATGTTTGATGATTGTTAGAATATATTGCTTTATGTATATTTAGGGTTACATGTTCTAAGGCATCTCTTTATTGAGACCACTAACCATGCAAGTTTCATTTGGTATTATGTCAAGATTGTATTCCACGTTAATTTTTTTTATTTTTGTCTTTGTGACTTTGGATAATAAGTAGATATATACATCTTTCATAAAGATTATTGAGTGGAATGTACATATATTTTGATCTATATATTATTAAATTAAATGTCACACATAGGTAGATTAATTTCCCAAAGTATATGAGTATATGGAATGATAAGACTTGTCTATATATCAATATTTATAAGATATGGAAATATGATTACAATATATATATGATGCATAATGTCGAGGTGTTGTATTAATGGATGATGAAATTAATATTCAAGTCATTGAATAAGACCCTAAAGATCAATATAATGAAGTTGTTAAGATCCTAAATATCGATTCTTGTGAGTTGCTATGAGAATATCCTATAAACCAAATATGGATCATGGTAGTTATTTTTAAATTTTGAGTCCTAAAGATATCATTAATTGGATTATTGAGTTGGAAAAATACTTTAAGTATTAAAATAATGAATGTTTAAATCATCTTATGTTTAGTGGTGTAAATTTCAAAAATCATACATCTTTATGGAGTGAAATTTTTCCAACTATATTATCATGAAAAGGAAAATATGAGATTAAGAATTTTAAAATATTCATTTTGAAGCTAAAGGTTAAGTCATTCCCATAGCTTATAACATGATTTTATTAAAAAAGCTTCAAAAATTGTGACAAATGGAAATGAGTTGAATGAATACACTAAATAATTATGTTGGCCTACCAATATATTGGCTCTAGTTGAATATGATGTCAATAATATCATAAGGTATGTAAATAAATTACGTATGGAAATTTAAGATGAAAATGGTATGATCAAATTGTGATATTTTTAATAAAACTATCAGTGTCTGATGAAGGTATAATTGAAGTTATTGTGAAAATAGAAAGGATCAACATGAGGAAAATTAGAATTTTCTTATGGATGTGGAAAAGGAGGAGGAAGTGGTAGAGGTTATTTTGTGCAAGTCAAAGAAGGAATGGAGAGTAGTTCATAGCATAGTGTTACTAACTTATACAGAGGTAGAAGATATTTTAGAGTTAGATGATCTTATAGAAGATGAATAGGTCACATATTCCTGCATTAATATATTAGACATAGTGAGACCAAACATAGATAAATCGAATGTCCACATTTTAATACCAAACTATCTAATAAAATTGATGAAAGTGGACATATCATACATTTAGATGAATAAAGAGTTTGACGGTACTCTATTTCATTGGTTAAATAATATTAAATTCCACCCAATCGTGTTGGCACTAATTTTTTTAATTTTCAACCTATCACTTCTTGATCACTCTTTTAACATAATAAATTGACCATACCCTTACTTATATACATAATATTTATGAACTCAAAACTAGATAATCGCTCATGATGAAGAGGTGTTTTTTGAAACCAATAGAATATCATAATAATGTTATGTAGTGAAACGATTTTCTCTAAAACAAATTTTAGATATGCATAAGTGTTATACAAATTAATTTTTTTTAGTGAAAATATTGATAATATTATTTTAAAATATATAGTATATTAGATTATTTATATATAATTTTGCATTGGAATCCATATAAGGTACCATGGCTTCTAAAGGATCAATATGTTTCATTGAATGAAAATTTTAAGGTATGTTTTCAAAATGATATATATAAAAAAGAAGTTTTATTTTAGGTAATGTCTATGGAAGTTTATCATATTTTTTGGAATTACATTGTATATTTACCTTAGGGTGGAACATGATGGATACTAAACATTGTATACATTGTGGAATGATAGAAGATAAGTGTGAATAAGTGGACAAGAGTAATTCTTTTTCTATAATTTTAGAAAAAAATTCCCCAAAAAATGTGAGGGAGAGTGAATTTTTTGCATTAGTTTGACATCCCATGTGAGAAATGAATGTACAAACTAAAAATTGAAGTAAAATAAATAGATGCACATGAAGTAAAGGACACATTAAATGAGTTTAAGAAGATTGTGTTCAATGATATACTAAATGTATTACCAATAATAATAATAATAATAATGATGATGATGATGATGATGATGATGATGATGATGATGATGATGATGATGATGATGATGATGATGATGATGATGATGATGATGATGATGATGAGGTATTTCCTATGGCATGTTGTTTCATTTAATGGACTTGGTCATTATTGGGTTATGTAATTATCCTTTAATTATTTAGGATTTAGTAGTGTAAATCCTAGATTATTAAAGGGTTGGGTACAGAGACTAAATATAGATAAATACTATAAATAGATATATCAAGTTTAGTTACCTTAAATATTAAGTGTGATTGAAGAATAAACTTATCTAGAGTGAAATGGGTATCACCGGATGGTGTGAATCTTGAAACATGTTTTGGAAATCAATATGGAATCCATTTGTTCTAGAATTGGAATTGAGAAGGCTTTCAAATAGTAGTGTGGTTAGATGGAAAATAGCACATTGTGTTAGGGTCTAAGGAACCATGATAGTCTCATTTTACGGATAAGGATCCTATGACATCTAGGGATACTATGAGGAAGCTTCAAGGTTATATAGGTGTGTTCAGGAACATCTAATCATTCCTCTATGTCACTGATGAACACCTACAAACATGAAACATCAATGACATAAAATTCAAAAGGAAAGGAAAATATGGGTTGTGGGATGTTAAGATCATGTGGCATACAACCCCTATTGTATTGGATACTACCTATGTTAACCCCAATGATAGGGGTCTCAGATCACATGAAGTTATCCCTTTGGGAACGTGCATAATCAATATATATGAAATGCTATAATGACTTTTGTTTTGCCCTTATTTGATCAAGATTACATGTATATTTATTTTTCTTAGTAATATGTAGAGTGTTGAGATAAACTATTGACTAATTTTTAATTAATTATTTGCCAATGTATTAAGTGCTAGATGTAAAATGCCTTGTGAGGCTCTTATATATAAGGAACTTAATTGGACTACCAAACACTTGTCCTTGGGCTGATAAGGTGAAAAATAAATATCAAATCATAAGGGGATACTCAAATAAGAGAAAGGACCAATGAAAAGTTAAAACAGTGACTATTGGACATAGCACACTACACTAGTGTCCAAGACCACACTAGCATCGTTAGATTAAATGAACTGAATACTAGATATGGAAAATATGCCCAAGCACCACTGTGACTATGATATCATGATATAATACCATTGGAGGTGAAACAAATAGGATAAACAAGTCTTAAGAAATATCAAAAGACCAAACTAACCATAAGAACAAGACTCACATTCATCATTAAGACCCTCCCATATAAGATCAATAAAATAAATATTAATTATGTTTATTAACCAGGTTAGGGTGTGTTTATTTTCCCCATTTTATTATAGTAAATCAATTAAATTAAATTACAAGATTAAAAAATAAATAAAAACATGTACCTATACTTACCTATACTTACCTCTAGACCTGGCCTACTTCTAGGCCAAAGAAGAGGATAGGAGTTGGGATGATGTATGTGAAGGGAGAATAAAAAATATGGGTTCCCATTATATACTAAATCTGAGTAATGAACTAAGTTTTGAGGAACAAAAACCTATTTTTCCCATACCATGATATGTGAACTGAGTCTTACAAGTATCTATAAATTTGGGGAACCAATCCATACTTTCCCTGACTCTAATGTGTGAACTGAGTCTAAAAACATATAGAAAAGTGGAAAAAAATGCATACATTCCCCCACTCTTATGTTTTTACTTAGTCTAAGAATTCATTTGTTTGGAGGTTGAAACTATTTCTCGGCCTTCGCAAACTTAGTCTAGTGAAAACTATGGATCAATTGTTGTACCTAGTTATGCGACCTAACCTAGTGAAATATTGGTGACATCCTTATGATAATATGAATTTGATATAATATTTTTCACATTGATAATGATATAATTTTCCATTTCATACATATAACTTATTGAAATTTATGGCATCAAGGACATGTGCCCTACATCATTCCCCCAAACTTGATATCTTAATAATGTATTTATATATCTGAACATCTAAGCTAATCTATGTATTTGAGTATTTGAGTCAATTAGTGTATATGAGTATCTGAGCTAATATATGTATCTAAACCAATCTATATATCTAAGATAATATTTTTATTTGAGCCAATCTATGTATCTAAACCGATTTGTGTATTTGAACTAATTTATTTATTTAAACTAGTATATGTATCTAAGTTAATCTATGTATTTGAGACAATATGTAAATATGAATCAATATATGTATCTAATATAGTTTTAAATATGAGACAATATATGTATCTAAGCCAATTTATGTTATCTTATCCAATATGTGTATCTCAGTATATAATTCAATCTATATATTTGAGTAAAATTATATCAGTGTAAATAGTGTATATGTGTCCCCCTTTTGGTGAGAGAGCCAAAACTTAGGTAAGGGTATCAAACCAAAATTGATATCAGTATGCATGTTATTTATTTTTAGTGTTGATAATAGGAATGTAAGATTGATTGTTTTTGTGATTTTAGAGGAATTGGTTGTGTGCTATGTTTAGGATAGATATGTGGTTTATATTGAGTCTGTTAAGGAATTATGAGTTTTGTCATTTTCAAAGTCAAATCAATTCTGATAGAATTCTTATTGGTAAGATGCATGGGCTATCTTCATCAATCCCTACACACAATAAATGGATTATAAATTATAGCCATGATTTTTTAGAAATTATGACTAGAATATTATGGTAGTAGTTGGAAAAATTTGCATATAGGGTCAACCTTAGGTGGCTGGCATCATTAAAACATGTCTTAAATAGTTTGATTAATTCACTTTGAAATTCATTTGAGCCTCTTAAATTGAGAGAATTATTGATCTAAACCTATCAAATATGTTGAGGAGATGAGGAGTGAATGTGACCTGCTATGAGGAGATACATGAGCTCATCCAAATGAAGGAGGAGTTACCCTTATAAAGAACCTAATGTTTTATATGTTTTTTGAAATATTTTTTTCCTTTTTTATTGTTCTTAGAAAAATTTAACTAGTCTAGGGTCCCTTTTTTGGAGGGTCATGGTATTGTCCCAAGGAATGCTCTAGTTTCCTAAAATCCCAATCTACCATGTAGGGGATGCACTATTATCCAATGCTAGTGTAATGGTGGCAATGCTAGCATCTGGTAGAGAAAAAAATTGCAATTTTTATTTCAATTTATGTTTACTGTTAATTTTTTCAAGTTCATATGTCATTTATAGACTTTAATGTTAGGTTTTGTTGTGTTTTATAGGTAGATGTATGCATGAGGGAGTTCCATAGTGGTCAGATTATGGAGTTCTTATATGGAGTGCCCCTAAAATAAGATGAGAGGGTAGTGATTGATATGACTAGTTTGGGATATGTGGCATCACTTGAACCGATGCCCTGGGACTACCATATGATGACTTCTTTGTGTGAGAAGTGGAATGTTGACACATGTACATTTTGTCTTCCCATTGGGTAAATCACTATAACTCTAAAGGATTTTTATAGGATACTAAGAGTGTTTATTACTAGTTAGCAAGATATGTTATACGAGGTTACTAAACATGGAGCTATAGATTAGGCATCTAGTTATTTTATAGGCATACCTATGGGGACCCATCATCAAGGGATCTATAATGATGTTTTATTATCATTTATTGTTACAACTAATGTTCTATAGATGTGGAAGTTTATTGCAATATTATTGGATTCATTCATTGTTATGGATGGAAGTTGTGTATCCACTTAATATAAGATACATGGAATTGTATACTATATATAGGATTACAAGACCATATACTCATGGGGTCACACCATAATATCCCACTTTTTTTTGGATTTATACTATTTTACTAATGATTTATTCATTGGAGGTATTGGATCTTCTACTTTTTTAAATAATTAGGCCTATGAGTACATTGTAGTGGATAGACCTGAGTAGTTTTTGCATGTATATTGGGGATACCTAGAGGCATTTATAGAGATATGTATTGTCACATCTCTTTTGAAATCAAAGATAAATTTACATTTTTGTTTGGTATTATATGGATTGATGTCCATAGATATCATTTGGAGACAATACAAAGCATTACATGGATGGCCTGAGGATAGGATTCATATGAGACAACTTTGAGTGAGTTATTAGTTGTATTATTGTTGTGTCAATGTTTTTGAGATATTTCATCATGAGTGGGTGAAATTATAGTTTGGTGTTACTTATGATGTTCTACCCACCCCATGGGTGTTGCTAAGGAGATTTTGAGCCCTACAAGGTGAGGCAATAAACTAAAAACCTCGAGATCTGATTTAGTTCCAATTACAGTGAAATATCAAGGTCTTATGTAGGATATACCTGATGTAAATTATTTGTGATCAATTTATGCCTTCATTTTATGATGGATGAAAAATATATGGATTCCACTATTTCCAAGAAACAAGGTTATCATGGAGGATATGTTGGGTTTGGATCCTATTGATGCCTCCAAGTGTATCACAGGTGCTCTTAATGTTTAGATAACACTTTTCATTTTTGAATTCATGAAATTTAGAGTATTAGTATTAAGTTATGGTATTCTAGTTACTTGTGATAGAATAACAATGGAGCAAGAAAACTATTCCACAATATTTATAAACATGATGGTGGGGGGCCACCTTGGTCCAAAAATAATCTTTTCAAGAGAGAATAATTTATGTTAATGATAGTGAATTAGGATCAAGTGCTAAGCTAGGACTAATCTAGGTGGATATTCACAATGAAATTAAGCTAAAGTGGTCTGGTTAAAAAAGAAGTAAAAGGCCAGGTAAGGTAGAGAAGAAAGATATTGTTGATCCCTATCTCAAACATCATGACAATGTTAAATTCCAAATGAACATGCATTTAACTAATGTGTAATCTTAAATAGAATGTGCCCAAATATTATTACACACCAAGCAAGTATCAAAGGATAATATAAATAAATGCAAGAACCTATTTTACCTTGAAAATTTACTATTGTAATCAAATAGCCTATCAACATCCTTATGCAGAGCAAATAAAACAATGTAAACTCAAGTATGTTTAACCAATCTAGCATTACCATAAATTGGAAATCCTATATTAAATATTCATGTCTATAATTCTAAGAAAGAATTCAAGATTGAGATCTAAACCAATCAATTGAGAGAGAAGCCATTTAACAATTGACACAAACAAATTTGGATAAACTTTTCAATGTTCCTTGCTTGCATGAATTGCTCAAAATTATACAAGTATTTAGCTCAAAAACTCCCTCTGTTTACAAAACAGTAATACTACCTTTAATATAATGCAAAGGAAGCATACCAATCAGTCATGTCACGTACAAATGTACAAAAGTAAGGATAGTTTTCCTTTTTACAAAGTTTCTATAATATACTAGAGTTTTCCAAATAATTTGACCCTTAGGAAAATGTGCTAAAAAATTTGCACATGAATTTACAAAATAATATTCCATTTTTGAATATTAAAAAATTTATACATAATAGAATATTTCTAACTAGTTGGTGGACCTTATGTTGATGTTGTTTTTACTTCTACTGAAGGATCTCCATCTAGTAGTGTTGTTCTTTAATGACTTGAAGGTTAATAACTGGCTTTAGGGAAAGCTCTTTTCCATAATCCTCTAAATTTTGAAGGTCCTTTTAAATTTTATTCATATCTCTCTTGATACCCCTAGCATCTCTAATATTCTCTTCAAATGAGAGAATTATACCCATGACCTTTCTATTTCTTTTAACTGTCTAGTTTTCTCCCTGGTTTCTTACTTCTTGCATGAATTTCAAGGCCCTTTGTTTGAACTCTTCATCTCTTATCACACCTATTGGACTGAAGGTTTTGGACTCTTTGATCAAGTTATCTAGAATAAGAGATATTTCATATTCTAGTTGCTTGAAGTCTTTATCAAAGGTTTCCATATCCTTGGACCAGTTGTCCAAGGCCTTAATTTTGTTGATCAATATGGACTTGGATAGCTTTAAATGTGTCTTTCTTATAGTTCTAAAACCTAGTATTAGATTATTGGACAAATCCTTATTCAAGCCTTTCACTTGTAAGTTTGTGGCTTGCCATTGGCTAACTTGTCCTTTTGCCTTAGATATTTGTATCTCTATTTCCTTTTGTCTTGCTCTAGCTATCTTCAAAGAGATGAATAGTTCCACCATGATGTCCTCCAATTTCTTAAACCTATTTTCATGAATGGACAATACAAAAGCCTCTTATAAATTCTCATTTTATTTCAATATGCCCTTGATCATCATTCTCAACTGATCACTTTGAGCTTGGGATACTTCAAGAATATTCTCCTCAAATATTTGATATTGTCCTAACTTTTACCTAGCCACTAGAGTTAGGCCAATAAATTCTTAAACCTTTTGAAAGGTGAAATTTTCACCTCCTACAATATCGGTTTTCTCAATCACTCATTCCATGTTGGTAGATTTTGGATTAAACCTAACTCTTATTGATGATTTAGTCACTTTCAAAATAGGTATCTCAAATGAAGCATCACTTGAATCTCCAAGAGTATCCATCTGAGTGCCACTTGACCCCTAAGGAAATTCATCTTTATCTCCTTCTCTTTTTGTTATAGTTCAATAATCTAATGTTTGATTTCCTCATGAACATGAATTTTATTGAATTTATGATTTCCCAATGCTGGTGCATGGTTGATATCTTTTACAGCTTCTCATATATGAACCACTCAGGAATAGTTGGTCCATGAATTGGGTTCTCATCACTAAATACATTAACCTCACTGAATGGATGAGTGAAGGTTAGTTTATCTCTCTTTGGCCCTATAGGGCCTAGTGTAAGTTTATCCTTTCTCTTTCATTGAATAGCAATGGGGAATATGCCTAATGTTATATCCTTTCCTTTATCTTCCTCTACCTCTAATTTCCCCTCAGTTTGGGGTTGAGGTTCTTCCACTTATTCTTCTTCTTCATTTGACCCATAAGCACTAGCCAATGTTTGTAATGCATATTCCACTATTTCACTTGGATCCAATGTAATTACATATATATCTTCAATAAGAGATTCTATTCTTTTAAGCTTGGCTAAGTTCTACTCTCCTTAGGCCTCTATTCAATCTATACTTCAAGTTTTTGTGTAACTTGTGTCTCAGGCTATTGTGTTTTTGTATGTTGTGTTAGAGGAGGTCCGAAATATTGACCCATAAATAAGTGGGACTACTTTGGGACAAGGTTTTAAATATCATCACTCCCCTTATGATCTCTCATTAGCCTTGATTTTGGGTTGAGTTGTGTTTCCTCAACCTTGTCAACACTTCATAGAAGGATGAAGCCTTGCTATAAAATCAGTCATAGACTCTAAGATGATGCATATAAGGTAGATTTATTTATTTAGCCTTAAAATGCTTTGTAAACTTATAATTTGGGTCCCATGTCTCATGTAATCATTCTTAAACATGAAAAGGCTCTATGCCTAATAGCATATTCAATGGTGTTACAATACTAGAAGACAGTCCTGGTAATAGCCAAGGGTGGGATATGTAGTAGTAATTTCTTTTTATCTCTACAAACACCATCTTTACCATTGTATATTTGAAATGCAATCTCTTGCTCAGTGAATTTATTTAGAATATGGGCTGCTAACCTCAATGGAGTGTATTATGTTCCCTCAATCCCAAAGACGGTGTAGTCCAAGTAAAACCATATGTCCCTAATGGATTTAATATATTTATTTGTTAATGGGTTGATCCTTGACATAGGGTTCCCTATTATGGCTTCAGTCAAATGACGATAGATGAAATCACATATGAAATGAACATGGTCTACATATTTGAAGATATGTAGCCTAGAGTAGAATTGGGATAATGTTTATGTCATCTTAAGGATACCATCCCCTAAAGTTAGGGGATCTCAATTGTCACAATTAAGGCATCCAGGAGGTAAAACATCATATATAATTCTCTCCTAGTCCCTTTCTTGACTATGAAGATCTATCTACATAATCATGTGTTGATAAGTTCACTAATATGAGGAGTTAGCTCCTTATCAATCATATAATAGACTAGGGGCACCAATATGCTATCAACATAAGTGGTTTATGGGGCTTCCATAGATTCTATTTATTAGGTTCATTATTACTTTAATTCCAAGTCAAAATTGGTTGAGGGTAATGTTCACATGGTTCTTAGAATACAACCATGGTGCCAGGATGGTTTTGAGGTCATTATTCTTAGCCCATTCAATGAGTGTGGGCACATCTACCTGGGGCTTGGGAATCTTATAATAATTATTGAATGAAATGGGGGATACATAGGCAATTCATTTATTATTACACTCACTAATTACCATTCCCTTTTCAATTTTACATTATTTAAAAATAGGGAGAAGGGAATCTATATAGTGAAGTACCTCTATTTTAGTTGTCATGTGGTAAAGGCTCATTATTTACACTAAAACCAAGTCATAATATTTTTTTCCTAAAGGATTCAATCTTCTCATCTTCCTTGGTTAAGGGTTACAAAT
The DNA here is from genome assembly GCA_037957365.1 of Torreya grandis. Taxonomy (NCBI): domain Eukaryota; kingdom Viridiplantae; phylum Streptophyta; class Pinopsida; order Cupressales; family Taxaceae; genus Torreya; species Torreya grandis. Next base: position 673,528 of record JARHVA010006453.1, on the reverse strand, counting down.
CCTAATTTTTTTAAAAGAGTTTGGACCAGATATTTTCCCTAGTGTTCAAAGACATAGTGTTGATTATTGTGTCTTTAAAGACCATTCCTTCTAAATCCATTGTAAAATATAGCTCAATTTCCTCCTTGTTTTTCCTCTAAGCTACCATGACTATGAGTTTTACAAATTTCTCAGTAGTGGTCTACATATTATCTCTGGATCAATTCACATTTACTCGAGTGATGATTGAACTCTCTCTAGTTTTTCAATGGTCAATTTGGTATCACATTAGGGCTTCTAAAGGTGTTATGGATTTACTTCAAGTTTTCTTTAGGATTTAATGGTGAAGCTATTTTAAACTCAAGTTAATTTGGTTCTTTGGATTTGATTTGGACCTTTGTCTTTTTTGAGCCCATAAAATATTTGATTTTGTCCTTTTCTACTTAGGTGGCATCGATGTGGCATTTTGTTGGTAGTTTCATAGCACTTTATTCATAAACACTCCCAAAATTTACCATTACCCTTTAAAAATCTTGCTTGGTTTCACTCCATTGGATTATGATGCATGAATGAATGTGGATCATTGATTTTAATCCTATTAGTCACACATCATTGGCTTCTTGTACCATGTTCTCCTGTGGTTATGACAAACATCATTACCATGGGCCTTCAAAGCCCTGCATGCTATTAATCTATTGTTTAGTGCATATGTTGCCATGTCATGATCCCATAGGCTTTTGGAGATCCTATAGAATAGTCCATAGTGTTCTCATTCCATTTGATTAAGTTCCTCTTATCACATGCAAATAGTAGATTTTATAAAAGTGAACAGTGTTTAAGCTAGCATCAGGTCTTAGAAAAGGAATTAGGTTAATGACGTTAGGCTAAAGTTTATTTAGTACTAATAAACATGATATAAAATCATAGACTAAGGTATTAAGCTAAATATAGCTTATGATAAAAGGGACCCCTTTTAATAAAAGGATCTAGCATAAATGTTTTTTAAGTTAATATTTTATCGTGTTAATAAACATGATAAAACATTATGGTAAAAATATTTTTAGCTAAATTTTTAATGACATAACCATGCATTAGTTAGGGTAAGTTCTTAAAATAGACACAAAATATTATGGGATATATACAAACCAAGGTAACATTTTGGACTAAAGTTTGGTCATATGTTTAAAAACACATCCCAACCATATGATAAAATCTGAGCTAGGTCAATATTGTTCTTAATTGACCCCATGCAAATTTAAACTTGGTCTAGTAATTAAAAGATCAAATGTATCATTGAGGCACGAAATTATTTAGCATGTTCACTTTCCAAATGAGGCTCCATGGATCTTGTAAAAAGTGAATAACATGTTCGTTTATCTAAGTGGACTTGGTTGATGAGTTTTAATTTTGATGGCCTTGTAGATGTCATTGGCATCCTCATATCTATCAGTGAAGTTTGTGCAAATGTCAAAATTAAGATATATAACTATATCATTAGGTCTTAAGTTTGATAGCCTCAAAAATGTCAAATATACCTTCGTGAATGTCAAATAATGAGCATGAGAATGTTAAATTTAAAATATAATGGTGACATAGTGGTTTCCATAGAAGCTTTGAATTGATATGCATCATTTTATTAACCCATCTGATGGAATATGAATCATTAATCATGATCTGAGTACATACATGTGATTTTTCATGGAGTAATGTCTTAGATCCATCAAGATTATCTCACACCATAAATCATCTATCTCTACCTAAACATGGACTATCAAACCTATAGACATGAACACAATTTAAATTTAGGGCTCAGAGATGTATAAGACTTAGGATAAAGTCTTAAGCCTAGGGTCTCGTTTATGTTAATAAACAGAGATGGGGATTTAAGGTTAAAACATTAGTCTAATTTCAAGTGAGTAACTAGATTCAAACCAAGGTAGGAAATGAAAAGGATCCTATAAAAATTAAATTTTGACCACATATTAAAATAAAAAGGGGATAAAAAAGGCTTGGGAGATTAAGAGACTGTTGATCAAATTTGATTTTTTAGTCAAATTGGGGCACCTATAGGTAATAAATTGACTTTATAGATTTATAAGAGGTGTAATATCTTTTAATGAGGTTTCTTATAGGTTTATTGATGTCAAATAATTTTATATTATATTTTGTCAATTAGTTTTTATGTCCTTATATCATTTTTGGGTCATTTGAGGGGTCAAAATAGTGCATTTAATGCTTTATAGGGGTTTCTTTCGAAATGTGTAATTTTAAAAGTGTGATTTCATGCCTCATGTGTCATTATAAGTCTTATATAACTAACATTACTTAAAATATGGTAGGTTATTTAGAGAAAAGGTAGTTTTCTTGGTAAAAAGGAGAAAATGGCACTTGTGTAACCTCCTTGGGAAGTGTGCCACTTGGAAAAGGTTGAAATGTGAATATTGATATTTAAAAATCTCAATACCATGTTTTTTTACTTTGATGTTTCATTTATTTCTCAAAACTATTTTGTTTCCTTTTCACCTTTTTAGACACACAAAAGTGACTTCCAGGTTTGTGTTTGGTATGGTCAACACAAGGGGTTTCAAGAAAAATGACTTTGGGAGGTTTTTTTAAACTAATATACCTTAATTTTAATTTTAATAAGTTTTATAATTATCAAATGTTCTTTATGAACTATTTGTTTAAAATTGACTATGCAAATCTACCTATCAATCTGTGGACCCTTTAGGTTTTGCCTTGGTTTGAATAATTCCACACAATATAGATATTGAGATTAATTTAAAAGAATTTTTAATACTTTTTCACACATTATCCATGATTTTTTTCCCATTTTTATTTGATTTGATAGTCTAAGTAACTCACTTTGTAAGATGACTTCACTATGTGTAGTTTCAACCATTTTCACTACTTTCAAAAGGTTTTATTCTCTACATAGGATTAATTTCAATGATAAATGGTGTATTATATGTTTTAATTCCATTATGGTCACCTATTTATAGGTTTTTGTCTCATAACCCCATAGTTTGATAAGAAAACCATGTCTCCATCATGCTAGAATAGTCATTCAACATGTTGTCTTACTTGTTCTAGGAGCTTGGAAGAGATATTCACATTGAAAAGAATGTTATTTACCTTTCCTTAAGACCTACTTGATAAAAATAATGAATTTTGATTATTAATAATGGGTTTGAGTTTTTGATGTCATTCATCAACTCATTGTTGTTCCATTCCATACCCTGCCTTCATACAGCGAATGCACCTACAACCTCCATGATGACATCACCAAAGCCTTATATTTTGGGTTTTAAGTGTTTTTAGAGGTGAAAATATCATTTTAAGGTTTTTATAGAGACATTTGATCTACATAATCTTATGACAATGCATATGATTCATTTTATCACCACTATCCAAGCCAAATCTGCCTATATACTAAAAATCACCACTTACAGGTGGCCTGAGCAGAATGTTTATAAGTCATATGGAGAGTATGAAACATATGTTAAGACTTATTAATTGTATTGATATATAAAAATTCATGGTATAATTATTTTTGAGAATATATTTACAAACAAGGAATGAAAGTCACTCCCAAAGAAATGACTGTGGAATTCAAGGATCTAGTCCCTAAAAGATCAAAACAGATGCATAATAGGTTTTTTTGAGATCTTGTGATAAAGTTTTAAACATCCTATAGGCATCCTAATTCAGTCACCTTGTATCCTTTGGTAGGGACAAATACTATGGAAAGAATGAGTACTATAAAATTAATGGAGAGTGATGTTTTAGAGGTTCAAAGTGGCCTACAAAAACACTAAATTATGACAGTGTTATTTACATTCCTAAGCCAAAAGGAGACCTTTGTCACCAAATTTCCACCTTAGTGTGGGTGTTTAAAATGGTTGAGTTATCATTAATAAATAAATAAAGGATATTCAAAAAAATGGTAAGTTTGTTTTATCCCCCTACACCCAGTTTTAGTCTATATACAGGGAAAATCAACACCTACAACTGAGCATAAAGATAGGGTTGCAAGCAAGGTGTCTAAGTGGAGGTTTAGACTAGTCAAGGTGAAAAAGGGAATATAAACCAATAAAAACTGAAACTTGGGGATACTGATGAGGTTGTGAACATTACTATTGATGTGTAAACATATAATATAACCTACATGCTAAGGGTAAATAAGGGTATCTTAGTCAGCACCTAGAGAGGCCCAGTCTTAAACATAAAAATACATAGGTAGAGTAAAAAGGAGTTTAATACTAATATAATAACATGTTTAACCTAAAGGTAAGTTTTGGTGACTTCATAAACTACAAATAAGATAAGTGCACACCTACACAGGTCTCTAAAACCTTGTACACACACCTACAACCAACATTGTTAACTTAGCTAGACAGTTGGTGAGAAAGGAGTGTGTTGGTGTTTGAAAAGCATAGATATGGAGGAAATAAACATAAAATAGTAATAAATTACCCTATAATAATTAAGGTAATTTTTTTTACTCGGTTCTCAAGCCTAAATCATGTAAACATGCACCTACAGGGGCCTTTCCAAGCAAAACATAGTCAAGAGCAAAAGACTTAGTCTTGTGAATCCATGAGTATGAGTGATAAATGAGAAGTAAAAACCATTTATATCATGAGGTATGATATATAATAAATTATAACATGTTTATAATATCATTTTAAATGTGTTTGAACTATTGGGACATAGGGAAAATCATCAAAATACTATCTTGAGGTCTTAAGGTATAGATAGGCTTCTAGGAATGGTGAGACCTTGAAGCCAAAGAGAAGATCATTATCAACTATAGAATTATAATATAGCTAAAATTTATGGGAAAATGTTTATATTGTCATAATATACATGTATAATATACTTGAATGTAGGGGAATCATCAAAGAGCCATTTGGAGCCTCAAGGACAAACTTAGACCTACAAAATGAGGAAAACAAGCTCAATAAGAGGATTTTGATTGCTCATATATTTAATGATGATTTAATGGTTGAAAAATAAGTTTATAAGATTTATATATGTTCCCTATAAACCATTTTGTGGAATTATTTTTAAACATGGACATCTAACTTTCATGAACAAAGCTTAAGGGTCAAAACTAGTCTAAAACCCTTGCAAACCCTCAACTATGACTAGTTTGAGAAAATGGAGTTGTAAATACAATATAATGGAATATTATAACCATAAAACCTATTATAAATTGTAAAATTCTCCCTCAATATACTTCACATGCCAACTATCTGTATGAACTTGTATGGATGGGGTGAAAAATAGGATATATTTTTTACCATTTTTTGTGTTTTATAGGTTATATAAGGATTCAAGAGATTAAACAAACTTTGAGTGAAATATTAATACTTAATATAAATTCCCATATTCATTCCATGCCTTGAATCAACTTCTAAGTACCATAAATAGGTATTTTAACTCAGCCACTCAAATCTAGCATATTGGATAAGCTAGTGACGAAGATGGAAAACTTCGAGTGAGTTCATTTTAAGGTGTTCCTAATTATTATATGTAAATGGATAGTATTGAAACATTTCATAAACTAATTTTATGTATTTTCATGGAAAATTGAAGCCAAATTAGGATCCAAGTGTGTAGGGTGCATAGAAGAGCACTTTTTTAGACAATAGAGGATGATTGCTTCCTTCCAGGTGTTTCTAGATGACTAAGCCTATAATATAGACCAATCATATAATTTTATACCAAGGTTTAGTCATTTTAGTAAACATGACTAAGCCTTGGTATAATATCAAAGTTTAGGGATATGATATATTATAAATGTTCCTACCAATTTTTTCCTACAAATTTGAATTCAAATGAAGGGTCTAAACTAGGGTTTATGAAATAGATTTAACTTTCACAGACCAAAGGATATTAAAATATTGAATAAGAATTAATCTATAAAACCCAAGGTAAGTCCATTCATGGAGGGCTCCATTAAACCTACAACTTAAGACATGAAGATCCATTATTAGCAACATTAGGCAAGATTAAAGTACAAACTAGAGTAAATAGAATAGCCAATTTCAAGCATGGATGATATTCAAATAATATGCAATCATGTCAAGGACATTTAGATCAATTTAAATTTTATGCTCAGAGCACAAATTTTCATAATTTATCACGAGGGTCCCCATTTTTAAAAAAATGAGGTATGTTGTCCCCAATAAATAGAAACCTTTGGGGAAAACATAGAAATATGTCAGAACTCATAGGTTTTGGTTTAGACTAATAACTAAGTTACTCATTTCAATTGATCGATCACCATTATTTAGATCAGTTCATGTTTGGAACAAGTCTTACACCTTCAGGATTATGATCAAACATCAAAACTTAGTCATGTTATGTGTGTGTTTTGATTCAACTTACTATTTATCATGCGATTTAGGATACATCTTCCATATTTTATGACTTTAACCATTATCATTAACTTACAACATGTTTGGATATTGATTAAGAACCATGATTTAACTTAGGGAAGGTTTGGAAATTACTCTACTTCTATGTAGGCATCCATAGCCCTGACAAAAATACCTTTGGCTCCACTCCATACATTCTTCCACTTCTAGCCAGGCATCCATAGCCCCACTGGAGGTTACCTGAATCACCTTTGCTTATAAAGCTTTTGAATCTTGTAATGATCTCTTGTTTTTATTTTTTTTAAGTCATTTTTTAGATGTATATCAAAGGGTGGGAACCAAGTTAACCATGTTTAGGGATTTGGTCAGATGTTTGGTTTTCAGAAAATCATCATTGATTTCAATATTTGTCCCAAGAATTAATGTTTTTTAAGTGCAAACATGACTATGTTCCAATAATCTAAACTTTATCTTTGTATGTGTAATCCTTCTTAAAACCAAGCTTAGATCAGAACAAGCTTTGTGGCCCTAGTGGAATATTTAACTTATCTCTTAGTCTTTTTTAGCTTCCCTAAACTATATCACAAAGCCCATATTTCAAACTCATGGTTAAAATTTGCTCAAGATTAATACTTTCATTTCTAGATTGTGGAGTTCTTGAGCCTTTTGAATAAACTTTGAACTGAGGACCATCCAATAGGACTTATTATCATCAAGGACCAAAACAAAGGAAAACAACGCAAGAAAATACACTAATAGAAAGAAATAAATAAAAATAAACAAGCAGACAAAAAAATATGTACAAGCTTATATACAAACAAGGGATATGAAAGAAAGAGTAGAAGGGAACTAACTAGCCTACCTATACTAATTCTAACTAGTCTTACAAATTTATTCCATGAAGACCCTTAGTGGAGCTATAAAAAAGTAGTTCTTGATGTACTACCCATTGGTGGGTAATACAAATTATACTCCATGAAGTTCTTTCAAATTAAAGGTATTGTTTCTAAGTGCCTCAACAATCTGATAGGGACCTATCCATAGAGGTGTGAACTTCCCATGATTAACCTTAAGCTCAAATGTCTTGTCCCAAATAAAAACTGAGTCTCCTTTCCTAAACAAATTTACCTTGGATATCTTATCAAACCACATTTTCATCATGGTCTAGTGCCTATTAAAGTTAGCAAAATCTTCTTCTCATGCATCTTCCATTTAGACAATGTCTAGTAGCCTTAAATTTGTAAGTTCCTAATCTTCTTCCATATATTCCTACATGAACTTGTATGTAGGTAACTTGAGGATGATAGTGAAGATGGGATATTGGTCATACACCAATAATAATGGTTATGCCTTTAGGTCTTATTTGATTCTTATCATGTTGTCCCGAAGGGCATATTTGAGAAGCTTATGCCAAGTTCTAGGTTTGTCTGCAATAGATTTCTTGATTGCTTTCATCAAGTTCTTATTAGTAGATTCAGCCACTCTACTACCTTAAATGTAATGGATAGATGAGAAATTGAGAATGATGTTGTTATCATATTCCCATTTCTTCATTTCAATGGATATGAATACAGATCCATTATCAAATATTAGGGAGGCAAGAGTCCCAAACCTAGTGCATATGTTTTCCTATAAAAAAATGATCACTTCTTCAATTATACACTACTTGGTGGATACAACTTCAATCCACCTCATGCAATAATCAGTGGTAGTTAGAATATACTTGTAATCTTCAGATGACTTGGGGTTGATGACCCTACAAAGTCTAACCCCCATTGTGTAAAGGGTTTATCAACCATAAATGGCAGCAATGGTATCACTTCTTTTATATCCTTAGTGCTCAAAATTTGGCATGAGTAACATTCTCTCACATGCTTGTGAATGTCTTTTAATATGGTGGGACAATAGTGGTCATCTCTCATTATTATGTGAGTTATGGTCCTTCCAGATGGGTGCCCACTTTCTAGCTTCTAATGAAAATTTCTCATTATCTCAGCATCTTCTTCCTTTGAAAGGCATCTTAGGTAGACACCTTCAAATTTATTTCAGCATATCACTCCATTATTGATAAGTTAATGGGTTGATTTGAGTCTTAGATCTCTCTTTTTCTCTTTAGTCAGTCATATAGGATAAGTGCCATTAATTAGTATGTGAGTGATAGGATCATACCACTCATTATTCTAAAAGTTATACTAATCATATTTCATGATACTTAACTTGGGGCTAGCATTGGCAATCATTTGAGTTAAACCTTGGTACTTTACCAATTTTCTAGTCTTCATCTCTATATCATATTATTTTAGAACAAACATCCACTTACGTCTCCTTTTTCTTAGCTCATTTTAGCTCAGCATGATATTTTTGGCAGGGTCAAGTAGGATTGCATGTAATTTATTCATAAGAATGTAGTGCTTAAATTTCTTTATTACCTTTAAATAATGCACATGATTGTTTATAAGTCAAATAATAGTTTAAATCAACATTATTGAAGTTTTTACTCATGAAGTTAACTGGATGGTCACATCCATCAATTTTTTTAGTTAAAATTATAACAACAGTGTGATCAGAAGTAAAGGAGTAGAGATAAATTTCCTTTGAGAAGTTTGGAATTATTAGTATTGTATCTTGTCTAATTACATCATTGATTTCATTTAATGCTTCCTAATTTTTTCATTCCAAGTGATTTTCATGTCCTTCTTCAACATATGATTCAGTGGCTTAACAATCCCTACAAAGCTAGAAATAAACTTTCTTACAGAATTTAATTTTCCAAAGAACGATTCCAACTCTTTTCTATTGTTAGGAGGTTCTATTTTTGATATAGCATCTACTATATATATATATATATATATATATATATATATATATATATATATATATATATATATATATTCCCTCCTTTTTAATAACATGTCTCAATAATTTTCCATCAGTTAAACAAAAAATACACTTTTTTGGGTTGAGAGAAATCCCATACCTTCTACAACATTCAAATTCCTATTATAGGTGTAATATGTGGTCTTCCCTATTCTTAGAGAAGATATTTAGGCCATTCATGTAAATGATGATGCACTTACCAATCAAGCCTTGGAAAGCATGGTCCATGGCTCTTTGGAATGTGGTACCTACATTAATTAGTTTGAATGGAATCCTCTTATAAGAAAAGGTGCCCCACTTGGTTGTGAAAATTATCTTCACCATGTCCTCTTTATTTACTAATACCTAATTATATGCTAAAAACACAGCAACAAAGGACATTATTGTAGACCCATAAACAATTTGAATTACTTGGTCAAGATATGGTAGAGGGTAATTATCCTTTTCAGATGACTCATTGATGCTCCTAAAATCAATGTAAAGTATGATTTCACCATTATTTTTTCTTATTGGAACCAAATTGGTAACCCAAGTGGAGTACCTAATGGGGAATACAATTCTATCATCTAGTGATTTTCTAACTTCTTTAAAGATCATAGGCTCTAAAAAAAGGTTCATAGGTCTCTATTTTTGCTTAAAAGGCTTATAGTTATCTTTGAGTTGTATGGTATGGGTGATGAGCTTTGGGTCAAAGATCTTCAGATCATCATAAGACCATGCAATTATGTATTTATATTTGGTTAACAATTTTTGGGATCTTTTGTTCTCAAGGCTTGTGTAGGTGGTCCCAATATTCACCAACTGAGGTTAATCTTGAGGTCCAAGATCAGCTGATTTGTAATCTTTCTCACTTACTTTAGGAATATTAATGTTCTTAATTAGATTATCCTAGTCAAATAACATCTCTAAGGAAATCATGCTCTTTGAAATTTTGTTGTCATTCAACTGAATGACTTTGTTACCAAATTTGATATCTTTTTCAATAATATTTTCATTGGACTCACCTATGACATGAGCCTCAAATGTCCCTAATTTGGTCATGAAATCCAGGATCTATTGGTCATCATTAAAAACCTATAAATGGTTCACATTAATTGAGATTTACGGACATGAGAGTAGCTCAATGTTAAAGTTTGGAGAGTCTTGGCTTAGCACAAGGTTGGTTGTAGTTGAAGCAAGCTCTTCAAAAACTTCATTATCCTTCCTAGGGATGGAAATAATATTGAAAGCATCAAAGGACTCAAGTAGATCACAAACTCTAAACTTGTATCTTCTAAGGTATGATACATTACATTAGTATCTACTTCTTACATGATTGACTACTAGTTATAAATCACCATGAACAAATAGTTCTTTGACTTTGTACTTGATAGCAAATTGCAAACCTAAGATCAAGGATTCATATTATGTAAGGTTATTGGTGCATGGAAATTGGAGCCTATAATAAGCATAGTATTCCTTACTAATAGAGATGGTTAGGACAACACCTACTCTAGAACTATGTTTACATCTAGCCCCATCAAAATGTATTTTCCATAATCCAAGAAGTATGGCAAGGTTTAGAATCACTTACCTTAGCAATTTCAAGAGTGAAAACTCCCAAATCAGAGTCAACTATGTTTACCTTTTCATTCAAAGCATAGTATTTTGTGATCATATGTTTCACCCTTAGTTCCCTTTCCGCTCTAATTTGATTTATTACTCCTTTCCATAGTAACCATAAATGTGATAAATTAGTGGACATGTATCCATTCAGGGCCTTTATTCATTCCCTACTCAACAAGATTTCATAAACATCAAGATTATCAACAACTTGGATATCAATAAATTATTGGACTCTAGGCTCCGAGGCTAATTGCATATGAACATTTAGTAATTCTTTAATTACCTTTTCCCTAGACTTATCTAATTTAGTTACAACTCTATCAGACTTAATAGGTGTTAATCCAAATTTTTTACAAATACTTGTGGACATAATTTTGGTGGATGTATTAGAATCCAAAAAATAATTTTGTAAATTCTTACCAAACATTCTGACAGTGAGAAAGAAATGTGGGGATTTTGTCTTAGCCTTGTACATAGAAATGTTGGCATTATCCATCTTGGGTGATTTGTTAGGTTTCTTTGATGAAGATTCTAACAACAAGTCTCTTTGTTTTATGATCTGTGTTAGTTCATGTAACATGATATTAGCCTTTATTTTCTTCATGTCTTTCACAATATTATATCTAGTCATATTAATAAAATTATAAGCATAAGTACTAGATTTAGAAGTACTCCCTTTTGAAGGTTCTAGATTATTGTCTGAAAGAGTATCTAGAGGGGTCCCAAATTTATTTGGAGGCATTTATGTGGTCAAAGGTTGACTCTACTTCCTATTATTCAAAGGATATGTCTTCTTGAGGAATTGTTAGAAGGCATGGACCTCTTCTATAATGTCATCAAGTCTGTTGTCCTTTTGAAAAGGGAAGTCAAACATTTCCACCATGTTAATTTGGTTAGATGATTTAGATCCTGAGGTACCTTCACCATCATCTTTATTAGGGATCACTTCAAGATTGTCCATTTCTTCCTGAAATGATTCAAAATCTTTATAGAATTCAATGCAATTAATTTCACCATGCTTAGTAGTACAATATACCCTACAATAATCAATCAAAAAAACATCAATAATTTTTGTGTCCATAGTCTTCTTATCAGATGATTCATTGTTCTTATTATTATGGAAATTTCCATTTCAGAACCTATTGTTAGGTCTATTGAATCTTTGAAAAGAAAATCTTCTACTAGAACTCTCACCAATATGACTAGCTTACTTTTGCAATAGAAGGAAATAAGTACTTACCTTTTGTACCATTTTTAATATAGAATCATTCTCATTTTTGGGATTTTATGAATTATGAACCTAATTATTATTGGTACCAATGGTTAGTACCAAATTCTTTTGATCATTTGAATTAAATCTAGTAGTAGGATGGTTCAAGAATCTTAAGTTATGGTTAGTAACATCATGGCTTAAGGGTAACTAGTTTAAAGATGGGATATGATTCAAAGTAGGCACATTATGATTATTGTTAGGAAAAATACTCAAGGTAGGAATGTCTGGATTGATGTTCAAAATGGATTAGGCCATTTTTCCTTGGGGATGTATTTGGTCATTAATGATCACAATATCAACATAAACTAAAGATAGAGTGTTCATAGGTCCAACAACTCTCTTTATAAATATCTAAGTCATGGGATCAAGAGCATCTTTATATATTTCTAAGTCTAGGACTTGATTAGGTTTATAAGGATTGATGGTCCTACTATACATTTTTTGGAATCTTGCATTAAAGGCTCTTATAGGCTCATTGGCATCCCTTTTAAGCATGGTAAACTATTCATATAAGACACATGGATTAATTATTTTTCCAAATTGATCAATGAAAACATTATTGAACCCATACTAGCCAATAATATAGTTGTCAAGAAAATTGAGAAATCATTCATATGCATCATCATTAAAATTGAAAGGAAATAACCTACATGCTACATCTTTGTGAGTTACATTTAACAATATTAGTGTAGCTTTGAATGAAATAATGTTTTCTTATGTGGTGGACTAAATGTTGGAAAATATTTTTTAGGATTATGAGGAAGGTTGTGAACCACACCTTGTACATTAATAGGAGTGCCTCCTAACCAAGACATATGTTGATGAAGGTCTAATGTTGGAGTAACTTGGAGAGGTGAAGTAGGCAAATAATTTGAATGTCTATGCCTACCGTTGTCTTTCCTATCTATCATATGGATTTATAGCTCAAGTAGAGGTTCCCTTGTGTATAAATGTGATCTTGTTTTGATTCTTGGCAATTCCATCTTGATAACTTTGAATTCTATTTGAAATATGATGTGCCAATCTAATCTTCACAAAGAATGAACATTAAATTTGTACATTAAGCAAATTTTTCAAAGATTCATATAAAGAACAATAAAGAATAGTAATATTCAGCTAAATTAGCTCAAACAACTATCAAGATATGCAAGTATGACTAATATTTACAAGGCTAAGCTCAAATAAACTAAAATTTGCAAGAAATATACTACTCTTTAACCAAAATAGCTATCACTAACCTCAAACCTATTGAATTTTGAAAAGTTAAAGCTATCTTTACCATAATCAAGTACATAATTTCAAAGAACACTGATCTTTGTCTAGAGGAAGCACAAAGATGGGTCTAAAACTATGAAGATCACCAATATTTACACATTCATGCTAAAATAAGTACAATTATGCAAATAATATATCAATCTTAGATCAAAATACACCAAAACTAGCAAAGATCCTACAAATTCACAAAGATTTATTGAGGCCCTCCTTCTAGCACTAGTGGAGCCCCACCTATTAATGCCTCCAAGTGTATCATATGTGCTCTTAGTGTTTAGATAATACTTATCATTTTATAATTTATGGAATTCAGAGCATGAGTAATAGGTTATGGTAATCTAGTTACTTGTGATAGAATAGTGGTAGAGAAAGCAAACTCTTCCACAATATTTATAAACTTGATGGTTGGGGGCCACCTTGGTCTAATAATAATCTTTGTAAGAGAGAATAATATATGTTGATAATAGTGAATTAGGATCAAGTTATAAACTAAGACTAATCTAGGTGGGTATTCATAATGAAATTAAGCTAAAGTGGTTTGGTTAAAAAAGAAGTAAAAGCTAGGGTAAGGCAGAGAAGAAATATATTATTAATCCTTGTCTCAAACATTATGATAAGGTTTAAATTCCAACTAAACATGCATTTAACTGATGTCTAATCTGAAATAGCATGTGCCCAAATATTATTACACACCAAGTAAGTATCAAAGGATAATATGAAGAAATACAAGTAAGAACCTATTTTACCTTAAAGATTTACTACTATAATCAAATAGCTTATGCACATCCTTATACAAAGAAAATAAAATGAGGAAAACTCAAGAATTTTCAAATAATATATCATTAGCACAAATTAGCAACCCTATATTAAAGATGCAAGTCTATAATTATAAGAAACCATTCAAGCTTGAGATCTAGAACAATCAATTGAGAGAAGCCATATAACAATTGACAAAAACAAATTTAGACTTACTTTTTAGTATTCCTTACTTGCATTAATTTCTCAAAAGTATACAAGTCTTTATCTCAAAAACTCCCTCTCTTTACAAAATGGTAATACTACCTTTTATAGAATGTCAAGGCAACATACCGATCATTCATGTCACCTACCAATGTATAAAAGTAAGGACAACTTTTCTTTTTACAAAGTTTATAGAATATACTATAGTTTCCCAAATAATCTAACCCTTAGGAAAATGTGCTAACAAATTTTCAATTGACTTTATAAAATAATATTCCATTTTTTAATATTACAAAATTTATATAGATCAAAATATTTCTAACTTGTTGGTAGGCCCTCTATTGATGCAGTCTTTTGATTCTACTAAAGGATCTCCATCCTGTAGTGTTGGTCTTTGATAAATTGGAGGTTGATAACTAATTTTAGGAAAATATCTTTTCCATAATCCTCCAAATTATGAATGTCATTTTTAATTTTCTTCATATCTCTCTTGATACTCTTGACATTTCCTATCTTCTCTTTAGTTGAGAGAAGTAAACCCATGACCTTTTTGTTGCCTTTAGATATATAGTTTTCTCCCTAGTTTCTTACATCTTGCATGAATTACAAATTCATTTTTTTGAACTCTTCATCTCCTATAAGACCCATTAGGCTAAGGTATGTGGGATATTTTATCAAGTTATCTAGGATATGAGACATTTAATCTTCCACCTACTTGAAGTCTTTAGCAAGGTTTTCCATATCCTTAGACCAGCTATCCAAGGACTCAATTTTGTCAACCAATATGGCCTTGGATAGCTTCAAATGTGCCTTTCTTATAATTATAAATCATGGTATTATATTCTTGGATAAATCCTTTTTCAAGTCCTTCACTTTTGAGGATATGGCTTACCCTTGGCCAACTTGGCTTGTTGCCTTAGATATTTGCATCTCTATTTCCTTTTGTCTTACTCTAGTTATCTTTAAAAATATAAATACTTCCATGATGACATCCTCGAATTTTGTAAACCTATCTTCATGAATGGACAATAAAATAGCCTATTTTAGATTATTATTTTATTTCAATATGCCCTTGATCATTGTTCTCAACTAATCACTTTGGTCTTGGGATACTTAAAGAATATTCTCCTCAAAAATTTGATCTTGTCTTGGGTTCTACCCAGCCACTAGATTCAAGCCAATAAATGGTTCAACCTTTTGAAAGGTGAACTCTTCACCTCCTACCATATCCCTTTTCTCAATAACTCATTCTATGCTGGTAGGTTCTAGATTAAAAATGACTCTTATTGATGATTCAGTCACTTTCAGAGTAACGATATCAACTTGTGCCTCACTTGAATCTCTATGAGTATCCATATAAGTACCACTTGACCCCCAAGGGGTGTTCATCTTTCTCTCCCCTTATTATTATAGCTCCATAATACTAGGTTTGATTTCCTCATGAAAATGAATGTTTAATGACTTTATGATTGCCTAATGGTTGTGCATGGTTGGTATCTTTTGTAACTTCACATATATGAACCACTAAGTAATAGTTGGTCCATGAATTGGGTTATCATTAATAAAGACATTGACCTCACTCAATGGATGAGTGAAGGTTATTTTAGGTATCTTTGGTCCTATATGGACTAGTGCAAGTTCAGCGTTTCTCTTTTATGGAGTAGCAATAAAGACTAGGCCTAATGTTATCTCCTTTCCTTTATCTTCCTCTACCTTTGATTTCTCCTTAGTTTGGGTTTGAGCTTCTTCCACTTGTTCCCCTTCTTCATCTGATCGATAGGCATTGGCCAATATTTATAATAAATCACCCACTATTCCATCTAGATCTTATGCAATTACTTCTATATATTTAATAGGAGACTCTGGTCTTTTAGGTTGGGGTAAAGATGATGCCCCTTCACCAAGTCTTGTCTCCTTAGGCCTCTTTTCAATCTTGACTTCAGGTTTTTGTGTAACTTATGTCTAAGGCTTCTATGTTTCCACATGTTGTTTTACTAGAGGAGGTCTAGAAGATTGACCCCCCAACAAGTGGTACTATTTTGGGCCAAGTTTCCAAATGTCATCACTCTCCTTATGATCTCTCATTAGCCTTGATTCTAGGTTGATGTTGTTTTTATTGAACCTTGTTAAGACTTCATAGAAGGATGAATCCTTGGTGTTAAATGAGTCATAAACATTGAGCTGATGCATATAAGGTACATTTATTTGTTTGGCCTTCAAATTATTTGTAACCTTATCATTTGGGTCCCATTGTCTCAAGTCATCATGCTACAACTTGAAAGAGGCTCTATGCCTAGCAGTATATTTAATGTTGTTCCAATACTAAAATATGGTCTTGCTAATAGCCAAGAGTGGGATATGTAGTATTCCTTTATTTTTATCTCTAAAAAAACCATCTATACCATTTCATATTTGAAATACAACCTCTTTCTCAACCAATTTATTTGGAACATAGACTAGAAACTTCAATGAAGTGCACTATGTTCCCTCAATCTAGATGACTATACAATCCAAGTAAAACCATATGTACCCATTAGATTTAATGGATTTCTTTGCCAATGGAATGATCCTAGGCATAGGGTTCCTTGTTATGGCTTTAATCAAATGAGGATAGATGAAAATGCATATGAAATGAACATGGTCTCTGTATTCGAAGATATGTAGCTTTGAATAGAACTATGACACTATTTGTGTCCTCTCAGGAGACCATCCCCTAAAGTTAGGGATCTCAATTATGGCAAGCAAGGCATCCATGAGGCAAGACATCATATAGAACTCTTTCCTAGTCCCTTTCTTAACTATGAAGATATGTCTACATAAGCATGTGCTGATAAGTTCACCTATAGGAGGAGTTATCTCCTTCTCAATCATATAATATTCCAATAAACAAATATGTTATCAACATAAGTGGTTATGGGACTTCCATAAATTTTGTTCATTATTAATCTAATTCTACGTCAAAATTGGTAGATGGTAATGTTCCCACTAGGGTCAGAAAACACATGGTTCCTAGAATACAACCATGGTGCTAGGATGGTTTTGAGGTCATTCTTCTTATCCCATTCAACGAGTGTAGGAACATATACTTGGCACTTAGGAATATTGTAATAATTATAAAATGCAATAGGGGACACATAAGCAATGAATTTATGACTATGCTCACTAATTAGTATTCCCTTTTCAATTTTACATTCTTTAAAAATAGGGAGAAGGACATCTATACAGTGAAGGACCTCTTGTTTATCTATTACATGCTGAAGGCTCATCATTTTTTTTGTAACCAGGTCGTAATACCTTTTCCTAAATAATACAATCTTCTCATCTTCTTTGGTTTAGGGATGTTATTCCTCAATTATTAAAAAGAGATTAGACTAATTATTTTCTCCATTGTTGAAGGACACAATGTCAAGTACTATGTCTTTAAAGACCCTTCCTTTCAAATTCATGGTCAAATATATCTTAGTGTCCTTCCTATGTTGTCTCTAAGCTGCCATAACTATGAGTTTTACAAATTGCTCACTAGTGGTCTACAAATTATCTTTGGATCAATTCACACTTGCTCAGGTGATGATTGAGCTCTCTCTAGTTTGTCAATGGTCAAATTTGGTATCATGTTAGGGATTTTACAGGTGCTAGGGATTTGATGCTAGATTTTTTAGGCTTTAATGGTGAAGGTATTTTGGACTCAAGTGAATTTGGTGCCTTGGATTTGATTTACACCTCTGCCTTTATACCTTTACCTTTTTGGAGTGCATAAAATCTTTGATTTCATATTTTTCTACTTAGGTGGCATTGATGTGGCATTTTATTGGTATTTTTATGTTTGTTTATAAACACTCCAAAAAATGACCATTGCCCTTTGAAAATCCTACTTGGTTTCACTCCATTAGATTATGATGCATAAATCAATGCAGATCATTGATTTCAATCCTACTAGTTGCACACTATTAGTTATTTGTACCATGTTCTCCTATGATTATGACAAACATCATTACCATAGGCCTTCAAATCCCTACACACCATCAGTCTGTTGGTTAGCACCTATTTTCCATGTGGCAATCCTATGGGCCTTTGGAGATCCTATTAAATAGTCCATAGTGTTCTCACTCCATTTGATTAAGTTCTTAAAATCACACATGAACCATAGATTTTGCAAAATTGTATGGTGTTTAAGCTAGTATCAGGACTTATAAAAGGACTTAGGTTAAAAACCTTAGGTTAAATTTTATTTCTTATTAATAAACAGGATATAAAATCATAGACTAAAGTATTAAGCTAAGTCTAGATTATGATAAAAAGGACCCCTTTTAACAAAAGTATCTAGCATTAATGTTTTTAAAGTTTAGGTTTTATCATATTAATAAACATGATACATCTTTAGGGTAAAAATATTTTAAGATAATGTTTTAATGATGGGACCATGCATTAGTTAGGCTAAGTTCTTAAAATATACCCAAAATATTATGGGATATATATGAACTAGGCTAACATTTTGGACTAAATTTTGGTCCTATGTTTAAAAACATGTCCCAACCATAGGACAAAATTTAAGCTAGGTCAATATTATTCTTAATCAATCCCATGAAAATTTAAAATTGGTCTACTAAATAAAAGATCAATTTTATCATTAAGGCATGAAAATATTTAACATTTTTACTTTCTAAATGAGGCTCCATGGATCTTGTAACAAGTGAACAACCTGTTCATTTATCTAATTAGAGTTAGTTGATGAGTTAAAATTTTGATAGCCTTGTGGACATCAATGACGGCCTCATGGATGTCAATGACATTTTGTGAATGTCAAAATTAGACTATATTACTATATTATTGGGGCTTAAGTTTGATGACTCACAGATGTCAAAGGTAGCTTCCTGAACATCAAATGATGGGTACAATAACATCAAATTTAAGCTATGATGGTAACAAAATGAGTCCCATTGAATATCTAAATTGATATGCATTGTTCGATTAACCTATCCCATGGAATGTGAATCATTTATCATGATCCGACTATGTGCATTTGCTTGGTTCATGGGTTAATGTATTGGATCCATCAAGCTTATCTCATCTCATCGATCATCAATCTCTACCTAGATGCAGACCATCAATATTGTAGACATGAACATGATTTAAAGTTAGGGATTGAAGGTGCATTAGACTTAGGATAAAGTCTTAATACTAAGTCTCATTCATGTTAATAAACACATATGGGGCTAAGGTTAAACATTATTCTAAGTTCAAGTGAACAACTAGATTTAGACCACATTAGGAAATGAAAAGGACCCTATAAACATTAAATTTTGACCATGTATTAAAATAAAAGGGGATAAAAAGGGCTTGGGAGATTAAGCGACCAAGCATATAATTTTAGATGAATTTTTATTCATGTTAGTAAACATGAGTAAGCCTTGGTATAAAATTGAAGCTTAGGTATATGATGTATTTTAAATGTTCCCACCAATTTAGTTCCCATAAAATATGAATTTGAATGAAGGGTCTAAAATAGGGTTTCTAAAATATCTTGAACTTTCACAGACCAAAGGACAGTAAAATCTTAAATAAGAATTAATCAGTAAAACTCAAGGCAAGTCCATTAAGGGAGGGTTCCATTAAACCTGTAACTTCAGACATGAATATACACTATTAGAAACATTGGGCAAGACTAAAGAACAAACCCGATCAAATAGACCATCCAATTTTAGGCATGGATGATCTTCAAATACAAATAATGTGCAATCATGTCAAGGAAATTCAAATCAAGTGAAATTTTATGCTTAGAACATAGATTTGCCCAATTTTTCACAAGGGTCCCCATTTTTTAGAAATGGGGGTATGTTGTCCCCAACGAATCCCTTTAGGTAGGTTAAGGTTATGTTTTAATTATAAAAAATTATGTTTAATAATTTATTTATTTAGTAAATATCTAATGCATTGCTTTAGTTTGGATAGGTCTAGGAGATGAGTACTAGGAGACCATTATTGAGGTTTCATTATGATATTTGACATTATAAATCCATAATGATGTCAAGGATGAGTCTTGTAGAGAGGGACACATGAGTTGTAGGCATTTATGCCCACCATTTTAACCAAGTGGCCATTATCACCACTACATATAGGTAAGTGGTTGCTAATAGGGATTAGGCATGTGTTGAGCTTCAGATGAGATCTATGCTCACATTTGATGTTTTGGGTGGGGTAGGAAGTATGATTATGGATTAATACATTCATTTATAGTGAGAGAATAGATAGTTATTAGCTGAGGTGGCCAAGTTATGGGATAGAGTAAAGAGACATAGGTCTCGATCTAAATCTAGAGGGGATGGAGGAGAATTTGACTCTAGTGCATATGTATTTGAGAGTGAGAGTGAGGAGGTTGGTATTACTGACCGTGATCTAATTATTGAGTGGATTTGTATTATTTTACTATAAAAAAATTATTTATATATATGCATGGAATTTTTGTTATATGTGTATTACGTTATTTGACATTTTGATTTGTGGCATTGTTGAATTGACTAAGCATTGGATTTGCATGTATTGCTCATGTGCTAAGATTAAAATATTTTAATTTAGATAAGTAATGGTAATTGGTTTCTCATATGTATATGTATGCTTGAGTAGATATGTATACCCTATTAGGAATGTTAGTTGTTAGTGTACTTATTTTATTAAGTATCATAGTTTATTTGAGTGTTAACCATGGAACTGTGGCCTACACTATCCAAACCCTAAAGGTAGAATAAACAAATGACCATATTACTCATGTTGTGTAGATGTATAAGTAGACTCTAGAGCTGATATTGGTTGTGGTGCATTGCTAGTAACTATATGTGTAGATTATGTTAGTTCTCAAATCTAAGTTGATCAATTTTTCCATTCTTGAGATGTGAGTGCCTAAAATGTCTAATTGTTTCCCCGTATCCATAAATTGTTCATTTGGGTCATAAAAACATTGCTCTTGAATTTGTGTTATATAACCCTTACAAAACCTGGTTTCAAAAAACATTTAACATTTTCATGTCTTTTAGCACATTTTAGTCATAGGATCCATGGTGTGAAAAATGATGGGGTGAATAAAAATGAGACTTGGTATGTTTCAAAAGAGTAAAGGTCTCAAGAGATTAGGTCAGGATTGTAGTAATGTAGAGATCCATGGTCTAAAGGCAAAGAGGGAATCCTTAAGGCAAATGCAACACTTAATGAACAAGCTTATAAATTCCAAGTAAAAAGGATTCCCACATGGAAAAGTAAAAAATCACCCATGGAAAAGTAAAAAGGACAAAGATAAATTTTAAAAGGAAATAAGGAATTAACATGGTGAGTAGAACTTTGGGTGGAAGATGCAATGTCAAAATGCAATTATCAAATTTCAAATTGTATTATTCAATTAGATTTCTAAATCCTGTGTGGTAAAGAGTGCATTCAAATGCATGAAATCCATCACCAAATTGCAACAACAAAGATTTAAAAGGGTATCAAATTGATCAACATACCCACATGGAGGCATGTAGTTGAGTGCAGCATAATTTCTAAGGGGAAACATTGGCATTAAAGTTCATGGGAATCAAGGCTAAGAAAAATGTTTAAAGAAGGATCTTGGTGGACATACAAGATCAAAAAGCAACTTTGTAAGTACAAATTATAACTTATAAATTGAGTTCCTAGGTTTATTAATAACATTTATACTGGGGAATACAACATGAACATTTAAGTTTATCATTTAAAAATTATAAACAAATGTCTACCACTTGTAACAAGGAAAGTTTATGGTCCAAGTTGGAGATCTCAATGGAAATTATAATATACATTTGTAATTTTTGAAATTGAAATTTGTAATGGGCACACAAATGTATGAATCCCAACATAAAACACCAAGGAAGATGCAAAAAAATATTCTATTGAGAAGAAAATTCAAAATGTAAGTTTAAACTTGAAAATTGTAAACATACAATGACTTCCACGAACCCGCCAAGTATGAATGTTCAAAATCATGCTAGAAGGAAAGGGAAGAGGAACATGTATTCAGTAGGTTAAACAAAAATGGGAGTAAAAGAAGGAGCCATATGTTGTTTTATTTATTTGATTATTATTTTAAGACTATGTTAGATGGATTGAGTAGTTTGAGGACAAGTACAATCAACCTTGTTGACCTTGCCAGATCAAAGAGACAAAACCTCATAGGTATAGTTGGAGATCACTTGAAGGAGGACAGAAACATAAATTGATCTCTTTCACAATTGGGGAATTGGTTAAAATTTATGGAAGAAGTTCTTTGGGAAAGTAGAGGCATATCCCTTACTATGTTTCATCATTAACTTTTTTGTTACAAGAATCATTGTGAGGGAATGCCAAATTGGCCTTGATTTTTTCCATCTCTCTAGTAAGTAGTTACAAGAGTGAAACTTTAAGTACATTAAGGTTTACTAAGTGAGCAAAAGACATACAAAACTAAGTAGTTAATGAGGAAACTGAAAATAATATCAACTCTTTGCATGAAAAAATATTCCCATGAAAGGATGAGCTCATGCATATGAATTCCAATGACAATACCCCAATTAAGAGAAATTATGATGGATACTCTACAAGTTGGAATGATCATAGAAGATTTAATATCCCTAGGTCGAGTCTTAATTTTTTAGCAACAATACAACATGCTGATGCTAATAGTGAGGAAGACATGGATGTAGATGAGGAAGATGTGTAAAAATTGGTTGTTTAAAAAAATATATAAAGATTTAGATGAAAGTATGGAGGACTTGTAGACCTCAAGTACTATAAAAAAGTGACAATTCAACTAGAGCCTAAAAATCCAAGTGAAAACAACAAAGCTAGACCTAGGTCTTGTTAGGGGCCCACTAAAGGAAAACCTATGTTAAATTGTAATATGGGAAATTCCTTATCTAGTAATGTTAAATTAATAGCTTCTAAAGTTGAACCACTATCAAGTTAAATAATATTAGATATCCATTGTGTAGCCAAAAAAGATTAAAAACTAGCATCCAAAGATTTGATCTTGTGTATAAATAATTTTGTTTTTGAGTCAACACATTATGATCTTGTTATTGTCAACCATTATGTAGGAAAATCACTTAATGAATAATCCCTCTCTATGAGAATCATGCCTTGTGAATTATATCCTAATCTCCAATGCCCAACTTTGAATATTTCACCCAAAATATAAGATAATATAAGTCTAAACAAATCAATGTAGGAATCACCTTTGACTCATTCATTACAGGGGGAGGACTCTAAACAGGGTTCTAAACTACTCAATATATCATTTGGGTAGTCCCTAAGAAAGAAATCATAGAATCAAGGTGAATACTATGCTTCAACAGACTGTGGCATGTCTATAAGTAATAATGATTTAAATGAAAAGGGTGATGCTTTTCAATTTCCTCGTACCCCTAAAATCTTTGCTGACAGAAGTGTTACTATGCATATAATTCTAAAGTTAGAAGAAAAATTCACATGAATATTTGATCAAATGGTAAATGAGGTAGCACTACTAGCAAGTCAAGACCAAAAGGAATTTCTTTGATTGAATCTTCATGTATTGATGGATCAAATTATTTTTGCAAGTGAGAAATAAATACATAATTATGAGAATTATACTCTACAAACATTTGATTCCTCTTCAAGGTTTTTAACATTGGAAAGAATTTGTGTTCAGAAAATCATGAATGAGTGATAATAATTTTGAATGAGAGGGTAATTTCTCCATCCATGGAGATTCAAAAGGTGAAATGGACATTTAAAGTAGGGATACAATTCCATAATGTAAAGTTTGCATTTTTCAATTTATAAATTACATTCCAAGGTCTGAAACTCATAGGTCAATGTAAGGTCAATAGCTCAAAGAAGGATTTTTAAGTGGAACTGCAACATCAAAATACAATTATAAATTTTCAATTTTCAACTGTGTACAAAATTTATAGAATCCCTCAAAGCCAAAACATGTAAATTTGTAGTTGAAGCCCAAAATCTTACTAGGACAAAAAGTGAAAAATGAAAAAAAGGGCCTGAAATCTTGAATAAGGAAAAATAAATAAAAATGTGCACATATTACTAATAGGTTTGGTGATAATCCTAAAAAGTAAAAATAAGAAAGCACGGTAAAAGTCAACAATAAAAGGTAAAAACTAAGCTAAGTGTTGTATGCCAATATTTGGCTAATGTCAAAGAGTTCCATGGATGAGAAAATTCTTGTAGCTTTTTTGAGACCAAAGTGGGCCATTGGAACCATATTTTTCAAACGGTCATGTATCCCACATTGCCTCCATCACAAATAGAGCATTTTACTGCCATCATTAAAAAGCTACAGACATTCCTTATCTTTCATATAGAGGAGGGAATCCATCATCCATAAACTTCTAGCTAGCCAAATGATTAGTTGGAGCAAGGCAAAGTAGTTACAAATGAAGATAAAATCAGTTTTGCTCCCAAAATAATATTCTCCCTCAAGCCCAACTGCATCAAGATTTCTAGCCAAGCATATCAAAGTTCATTTGAAATCCCATCATATATGGATAACCACTTACCAAGATGATTTCCTTGAAAATAATGAGATTTCAAGCATGATCAAAGGAATCTTCTAGATGAAGCATATTCCTAAAATATTATGGATGATAAATTCATATAAGGAAAGAGGGTTTGTCCTCCTTACATAGGTTGTTTTTAGGTTGTTAAATTTCTTTATAGGGTTTAGGATCTTCAAATTTTATAAATATTATGTGTGTTTTGTCTCTCTTGATAAGGTGCTTGTAGATGTATAGTAATTATCAAGCTCTAAGAGCATTTTGTGCATGTCTTCCCTATTGCAAAGAAAATCCACCATGCTTTTCACCATTGTTATGCATTTTGAATATTATGTACATTGACCTACTTTAAAGTTAATGAAAACATATATGATTTATATTGTATCTTGTCAATGAAATGCAATGGTACATTATTCATACATTGTTAATTGGTTATTTAATTTTGTGTCTATTAATGCTAGTCATTCTGGGCATGAATCTAGGTTATAAATTTCTTTCTGCATTATGATTTGGGAATGTTATGTTGATAGTATTTTAAGGAAATCTTAGACCTATGGATTTTATAGGATAAATTGTCTAAATCTTCACTTACAGTATATGCTTTGGGGTTTCAAGGGTCATTTAAATGTTTACATTGCATTGGCATCAATGAATGTAAATCATTCCTAAAAGTTTTCTTATCTTGTTTCGAGTATTTTACATGTTCAAATGAATGATAACATAACTATTGAAGCAATTACCTATATTTAAATCCACCACAACCCACTTTTATATCCATTTAACTCATATTACCTTCCCTACTCCTATAAATAGTACATGTTAACTATTCTAAGTTTTATTTTCTCACAAATGCATGGATATTGCAAATATGAAATGTGTCTATATTTGGTGTTTGAAAACAAGCATTTTAATCTTTCATTTGACTTCTAGTTTTTAGATGTTTCTTTAGAAATGAAGATTTCAATCACATTTCCATTTGTCTTTAGTATCTTGTGTCTGATTTATAAGTAGTTTCCCAATATGTGTGATAACTCTTACTGGGAGGATTATGCATGGTTGGTTATACTCTGGTCAAATTTGTTTATGTGCCAATAATCCCCTAGATATTTAACTATATTATCCCTCATTGTGAGAAATATACCATATAGGTCCTCTCACTTTGGTTCAGGTAGAGCTAGACGTAGCAGAGAACTAACCATACCCTCTATCGGTGTCTTCCAGTCATTATCTTAATTTAGTCCATCTAGATGCTAAACCCTTCCTTGGCTATAATGACATAATTTGGGTTTATCATCTACATTTTTCATCCTCTCAAGTGTGAAAGGATGAATTCTATAGGTTTATAACTAAGAACTAACACTACATTTGCATCATTATTAGGGATTAAAATATTTGATATGTTGACCTCTATTGAGCTCTTGTAAAGAACTGGTTATTTATTCATGTTTTAAAGTGATTCACCCTTTTGAACATGAATATGATATTTTTAGTTTCTTTTTTGTTTTATCTCATCACTAACTTCAACAAAGTGTAATTTTAAAATATATCACTACATGTTTGTGATATATTATATTATATAGGTTTTCTTCTATTGGTGACTTCAACATTCTTTCTGGTCTTGAAAGATTAGTGCCCATTTCAATTCATTCAGTTTTAAGTGTTCTCTTGTTTACAAATTTTTAAGGACTAATATCCTCCTTCAAAGGTGACTCATCAAAGTAGCTTGTCTTTGAGTTAAGTGTTCATCATAAAAGAAGGAGATGAATTTGGAGGTCAATTGAAGGACAAAGTTTTGTTGCAAAGGAGTGTCTGGAGTATCAAAATTTTGATACACCTAAAATTTTATTTTTTGAACTTACTTTGATTTAAGATTATCATAGCTCTCCTAATAAATTAGAATCATATAGTCCTATTTACTACCCATCACCTTCTTAACAAGATGAATCTCCTCTGAAGTTTGGTCCCCCATGATCACCTCACTCACCCCTCACAGCCCTTTACCATCTGATCTTGAACCCACCATTTAACTAGTCATGAGGGATAACGATTGGGAAGATAATGAACATCTTGCATTTAAAATTACTAGATTTAGACCTATTAATTTTGATGAAATAGAGGGTTACCCCAATGAAGTTCTAAATAAAGTAAGGAACTGACTCCTTAAGTTTGAAGGGAATAATGCAGTGACTAGTGAGCAACATTTTAGGATTTTTTACATTATCATTAAATATTATGAGGTTTAACATGATGATGTATGTATTAACATATTTGTGCACATGTTAGAAGAAGATGATTGTGAGTGGTTAGATTCCATTCCCCATGGATGCATAGATTCATGGGAAGAAATGAAGAATGTTTTAAAAATACAATATCGTGATAGATTTGATCTTAGATTCCTTCTTGTAGAATTTGAAAACATAAAGAATAACCCTAATTAATGTGTGCAATATTTCATTAAAAGGTTTAATAAGACTATGATGATATTGCTTGATAATATCAATCTAAGTGATATTATGTGCTTGATTAAATATTATGATGCCTTTGATAAGAAGGCTACATACTACTTGAGGGATAAGGCTCACACAAATATGAGATTGGCATTCAAAGTGGCCATCCAAATTGAAAATAACATAAAGGCTATGGGAAAACCTTTGAATAAATGGGATGATGTGAAGCTAACTAATCCTAACAAGACTTGGTTCAATAAGACTACAAACATTGAGGAGACCATGAAAACCTTGACAAGTATTGTTAAATAAATGTCATACAAGT
The DNA here is from genome assembly GCA_037957365.1 of Torreya grandis. Taxonomy (NCBI): domain Eukaryota; kingdom Viridiplantae; phylum Streptophyta; class Pinopsida; order Cupressales; family Taxaceae; genus Torreya; species Torreya grandis. Next base: position 645,866 of record JARHVA010006453.1, on the reverse strand, counting down.
TGGCCAAATCTAACAAGGGGATCCCTCATGGATCTTCGAGTCAGTAGTAAACTCAAAATCAGAATCAAGCACAAGGAGACCCTATTTCCATAATCGACATATTGATAAAGCGAAGAGACTTTCCTAAAATGATAGAAATCATAAAAGAGGAGTTGGAAAGGAGGTCAATGATCTGTTGAAATCTAAGGTTAATGTTGTAGATTGTGATCTTGATATTGATTAGTGTGATACATGTTTCCTTCCTCATCCTCCTTATGATATTGCTAAATAAATGGATGAAGATGTAGAGAAACTTGAGTCTGCATCTTATAATGGTGAGATTATTATATTTTATTGTTAGGTCTACCAAGTAAAATGTCAACGTCCATAGAATTTTTGAGTTCTATTATCGTTGATCAAGCTTGAAGTGCAATGAAAGAAGTATGTGTCCCAACTTTTGATTTTGTTTGCGATGTAAATATGACACAAGAATATGAGTTAATCACAACTTTGAATTTTTAAGATCTATGATGATTAAAAAGTATGATGGGAGAATTAATTTAGTTCAAGATAAGGAGATGCTAATTAATACAATAGTTCCCCAAGAGAAAGAGTATAGTCTAAGAAGTATCATCAAGGTGTTTTTGCTCAAGAGACTACCCTTGTAGATCCAAGGGTAGGGAATAAGCATGATTAAGTTAAGAAAATTGAGGAAGTCCCTATTTATTCCAAGATAACACCTACTTCCCAAGTTGTTAAATAATAGGGTGCTCCAGCCAAGAGTAGATAACCTTTGTTGTCTAGTATTCCTAAGGGTACAAATGATGTAAGAAGAAAAAACCCACCCTTGAAAAGTGTTGTTAGTAATGCTATTTCATCCCATCCTATTCCACTTCTAAATATAAATTATTGTATTCCTATTGAATGTGTCCTCATCCTTCCTACAAATACTACCCTTCCTCAGTATAACACATCTAATATGGCCCAATAATTGAGTCAATTAAAAATCATTGTCCCATTTGTTGAATTTTTACGAATACAAGAACATAGGAAGAGGGCATTTGAGTATTTGAAGTTTAATTATAATACAACTACCAATGATATTAATTTACCCCCAATACTCATGTATAATAGTGAAGAGTCACATCAAGGTTGTTGAAATAACCTTGGAGGTTTATTTGGGGATTGTATTAATAGATAATCAACTAGATGTTGACCCCTTTTACACAACCCTATTGATTAATGGTTTAATTATTAACAATTGTATGTTTGATTTTGGATCCTCTTGTAATGTGATTATATAGGTGTCTTTAATGAGATTGGATTAAAAATAACATCTACCTTTGATAAGTGTTATGCCATAGACTCACAAGAGGTACCAGTTGTTAGACAAGTTAAAGGATTCGTAGTGTAGTTGATAGTTTATCCATTTAAATTTATGAATATAGATGTGGTAGTTTTGGATTATCCTCCCAAGTGGAGGATGTTTTGTCATTAAAATGGGCTACCATCATGGGTTTTAGTGTGTAGAGAGATATTTCTAATGTCACCATTCCTTTGAAGGGTAAGATGGTGAGAATTCATCAAGAGCCTAAGATGTTGAATGTCTTTAAAGATCCAAAATTTGCTCTAAATGAGGTGTTATACATTGATGTGGAGCTGGGTAACTTTGTTGGGAAGGTAGATTCTATCGAACAACCTATTATTCTTAATGTTGAACCTGATAAAGAAGGTGATGATGTTTGAAGAATGTCTTTTAATGGGGCTTGATCCAATCTTGGAAATGGATCTAGGGTTGTCTTTTATTCCCCCAATAAAAAACTATTTTAGGTTTTCTTTCAATTTTTCCTTTGAGTAAAATAACAACATTGTAGAGTATGAAACAATCTTGCTTGGTTTGAGAATTGTTCGAGAACATAGGATAACAATTATGATTGTAAAGGGTGATTTTGAGTTAGTGGTTAAGCAAGTCTACAATGATTATGCCACCAAAAATAAAAGGTTAAAATAATATAGAAATAATGAAAGGGACTTGTTAGAATTCTTTGATGCTTTCAATATTTTTTTATCATGATAGAAGTTTCTATGAGGAAGCTAACAAACTTGCAGGGTTGGGTGATTAGTTTGAAAGTGAAAATATGAACTATTACTATTAGTATCAAGTGGAGGTCTTGTTAAACCTTTAGTCTTAGATAACATTCATCATTGGGAAAGTTTTTGATGATGATAAAAGCAGAAGGTTTGTCAATTGTGAAGCTGAATTTCAAGATCAAATTATAGACTTAGAATCCATGGTTTAGACATGTCATGGGAAGGAAACCTTGTTTGGGAGATATGTCATTCAATTGAAAATGAACACTATTCTGAGGAGATTGGTGAGTTTAGAGGCATATTTTGATGTAGTATATAGAATTAAATCTATAGATATCTTTATCTCAAAAGATGTGATTGAGTGCATTTTAGGATCAAAAGAAAATACAAAAAAGGTTTGGCTTGATACTCACTTGATTGTATAAGATAAGCAAGCCTACATGCAATTATTAAATAAGTATCAGGATTGCTTGGCTTGGTCCTATTCTAAATTAAAAGCATAAATAGAGGATTTGTTTTAACACATCATCCCATTGTAGCCTGATAATAAAAATTTTAGGAAGAAGAAGAGACCTATTAACCCCATATTATCCAAAAAGATGCAAGAAGAGTTAAATAAGTTAATGGACAGTGTGATTATTCAGCCCATCAGATATTCATCATGGGTGGACAACTTAGTCCCTCTAAGAAAGAATAATGGTGGCATATGCTTGTGCATGGATTTTATAAATTTGAATAAAGCATCTCTAAAGGATAATTAACCCTTACCTAATATGGATAACCTATTTCAGAGTGTCTCGTGATCAAAAATATTGTCCACATTAGATGGTTTCTTAGGGTATAACCAAGTTGTGGTGAAAGAATTTAAGAGACCTAAGACCAAATTTAGAATGTCATGGGGAATTTATGTCTATATGAGGATGCCTTTCAAGTTAATTAATGTTGGTGAAAAATTTTAGAGAGATATGAATATTGATTTTGATGGTGTAATTAATAAGTTTATTGTTGTGTATTAGGATGACATTACAGTGTAATCCAAAAATAGGAAAGAACATTTAGAGCATCTAGAAAAAAAATTCCTTGGATGTAGGGAATTTGGTATTTCCCTTAATCCAAAGAAATGTCACTTCAGAGTAAAAAAAGGCCAAGTTGATGGGACATAGTGTCTAAGGATGTTTTCATGATTGATCCAGAAAGAGTGGAAGACATTGAAAAAGTGACTATCCCATAGTCCAAGAAGGGAATTCAATCCTTCTTCAAAAAAAAATAACTTTGTAAGGAGGCTTGTGTATAAATTTGTATAGATCACTTGATGCAAAGTAATATCAACTCCTTTACTAAACTTTACCTTTTCCTTCCTTTCAAGTAATCTCTTTCCTTCATTCAATTAATTCCCATACAAAAATCATGCAATATATGGTTATAAATTATCTTCACAATGTTTCAAAGATATATACTATCTTTAATTGACCTTTAAACCATCAACAAATCATCATTCAATAAAGTGAATCAATATTTGTTCATATACTCACTCTTACCTTTATGACATTCACACAATGCATTAATATCAAAATGGCCTTTGCTTGGTAATCTAATCATAATAATGGTTTAAACCATATAAATACCTCCTGATTTCCTTATCTCACTCCTATTTGACCTTGATTAGGTCACTCATTCAATTCTTTTGTTTGTTCTTCTTCAACCAAGCTCTTTCCTAGCTTTACCTTCTACTAGCTATGTTTATGGGTAAAGATCCTTGTTGGGAGCATCTGAAAAACCTTCACTAGAAAATGATCATGAATTAAAGGACCCATTTATCCCATACAATTCCAATTTAAATATTTTGACATAACTCTCAAGACAACATATACTTGTTCCTTTAAGCCTTTCTTCAATTAGCCTTCCATTTATGCAAACCTCCTTAGTATGAAACATGTACAGACTTTATCTTTAATATATTGACATTTAAAGATACCCATTTGTCTCCTTTAATTGAATCAATCATTTTTTAACCTCCTTCTTTGTAAAAAATTCACTTTTCTTAATACTACCCTTATTCCCTTACTCCTTCACTAGTTCTAGTATTATATCACAACCTCATTTTCATACTTGTACATACCTAAAAACTCTAAAAACACATCTATTATTGAGATGACATCAAATAATATAATATTATTAATTTTAGGGATTTTCTAATGGTGGTAAATCCCCTAATAACAAAAATCCTTAACCTAGGGTTAGATAATCCTGCAATAGGCCGAGAGTACAAATAATGGTTCATCTTGGTCTGAAACCCATTTTTAAAAAAATAAAGGATATAATGGGTTTTTCTAGGGTTTTAAAATCTTTTCCATTCTATGGTAAAGTTCTCATGACCTTCGGGGCCTATACAAACTCCAATTCTTAGTTTTACAACCCTATTATTTAACACAGTGAAATAGGGTACTATGGTTTCTTGTCTTCTATCAGTATTAAAAAAATATAAAAACTTTGAAAAGGTTATCAACACCTTCTGAAACTATTCTTAAATCTAGTTCAATCTCATTTGAATACAAACAAGAATCAATGTAAAACAACTCAGTCTCCAAATAGGGTACATATTGTATTCTACCCCTTTCCAACAGGGTACAGAGGGTTTGTCTATGTTTTACCCTATCAAAAATCTATCTAACCTATAAAATGTTGATTTACACATCTTAAATATATTCCAATTCTCCATTATTCACTTTGGAATCTAAAACAACTTTCAAGATAAAGAACCCAATAAACAATTTAGGGGTTTTGCGTGCATGTTAATAATTGAGAAGATCACTGACCAAACTGAAGCTTACCACCTTGTATATCTATTGTAAATTAAAATATATTATCTCAAATATGGAATACACATTATATTATCAATTCCACACAAACTTAGGTATGAATAAGTTCCAATATTTAGAATCTTTCTTGCACAAATCTATAAAAGTGCATTCCTTGTTCTCAGTCCTTACTGTCATCACAAATGTGATAACTATCACTCACTTTGGGGTTACCTCTTTCATTCAAGATAAATCAACTTGTTCAAAATAAATATCAATCAAAAAATCTATCATGCACTTACCATATGGATCAACCAAGTAGACATTGCTCTGTCTTAGTTACACAAATACTATGCACATAGAATTTATTAGAACACAGTCCTTTTATTCACCATCTTTCATTGATTACATGTCCATTCTCAACCTAAAATGGAATGAGAGATATTCCTCTAAAAAACTTACATTTCCACACTAATAAAACTTTTATTAATACCAAATACCCTTATAACAAGATTCATGACTGAATCTTGAACAAGATTTACAAGAAACCTTTCAAACCTACATGGGCTAGTGGACTTCCACCTCACATAAACATGACTTATACATTTATTTTCATTATAAACCCATCAAGAGACCACAAAAGCTCATTTACAATGTTTTTTATTCCATTACACATCTTTATATCTCACGTAGACCACAAATACATCATGCAAATTTGAAATTCTATTTTTGGAGGGAAAACCTATTTTAACTCAAATTTAAATTTGAACGTACTTAAGGCACATTTTAGATATTGTATTGGCATTCTAAGATGCCCTTGAGTCATTAATTTAACCATTATTACCATGTTAAATAAGGACCATACCATTAAGTGGGAGGAGAAGGCCATGCAAGCTTTCAATGACATAAAAGGAGCCTTAAAGTCTACCCATATCTTGGCTAGTCCTGACTACACTAAGGAGTTTCAAATAATCTCTTTTACATCACAAAGCCTTGTAGTTATTGTCATATTGTAAAATAATGATGATGGTCATGAGAAGCCTATAGATTTCTTTGGAAAATCTATACAAGGATCTGAATTGAATTATACTATCATGGAAAAATAAGTTTTTGCCCATTCAAACATTATATTCTAAGTTTAAAGATTATTGCATATGTCCCACATAAAATGGTCAAAGACATCTTGACTCAGATTAAAGTATCAAGCAAGAGATGCAGGTGGATCAACAAGTTGCAAGAGTATGACATGGAGATCCAGACCACCAAGTTATTGAGAGGGATGGGCTTAGCCAAGATCATGGTTGAGACCAATTTGTAAGTTGTTGAGGTAAACACTATTGTTTTTAACATTGATGATTCTTTGAGTAGAATTAGCATGTCTTTGTGGTATAGGGACATTTTTCACTACTTGAAAAGTTTGAATTATCCCATTGACTTGGATGAGAACCAAAGGATAACTCTTAAGCTTGTATCCTAGAAATATATCTTGACTGAAAGTGGATTGGCATGGAAGAATCTAGACGGGTTCTCCTAAGATGCCTGGTAGAGGAAGAAACTACTAATTTAATTGAAGAAATTCATAGTGGAGTATGTGGTGGTCACTTTTCACCTAAAGTCATAGCTCATAATATTCTGTGAGCTAGTTATTGGAGGCCATCACTATTTATGGATATTGCATAGAAAGTTAGAAAATATGAGAAATGCAAGTGATTTGATGGAAGGTTAAATGTTTTTTGTTCTCTTCCCCTGCAACCTATAATGATTAAAGGCCCATTTAGACAATGGGGAAATGATTTTGTTGGGGAGATCATTGATTCATCAAGCACTGGACATAGGTGGATATTGGTTGCAACTAACTACTTCACAGAATTGGTTGAGGTGATCCCTTTAAAAAAGGCCACACACTAGGTGATTATAGACTTTCTATTGAATCAAATTATTTGTAGATTTAGTTTGCTTGTCAAAATAATTGATAACAATGCCATGAGCTTTAGAACTAAAGCTTTGGTGGAATTGCGTGAGTACAAGATCATGTTAACTTATGCTTCCAATTACAACCCTTAGGGGAATGGGTAAGTAGAATCCAACAATAAGAACTTGCTCAAAATTATTAGGACTTTGGAGGCTAACAATAAGAAGTGGGGTAAACAGATGAAATTTGCCTTGTGCACTAATAGGATACACCTAAGAGAGATATAGGTAAAATCCCTTTTGAGCTTGTTTATGGAGCTCAAGCTATTTTGCATATAAATTTATAGTTGCCAACTTATTCGTTCATGCAAATGATAGAAGATGATGAAATTAACCACTATGAAAGGATAATGAACCAGATTATTGAGCTTGATGAAACTAGAAGACAAGCTCATGAAAGACACCTTAAGTTCAAGGAAAAACTCAAGAGGATATTTGATAGAAAGGTCACTCCAAAAAAATTTCAAGTAGGATATATGGTTTTACTTTGGGACAACATACATGAGGAGAAAGGCAAGCATGGTAAATTTTCTGACTTGTGGATGGACCCTTATTATATTAACTACAAAATTGGGGAACACACCTTCTTCTTGAAAGACTTGGATGGTGAGATATTGGAACTGCCAATTAATGGCATGCATCTGAAGCACTTTCTTGACTGAGGCCATATTTGTGTAGAGTAGTGTATAGTGTATAGTTGTGTTGTTTTATTTCCCCTCTGTGTTCGGCCTTGTTTGTATAGTTCCTTTCAATTTTTTTTCATTGTGTGTTTTTTCTCAAATCCTCCTAATCTATTTTTGTTGGTTTTTCCTTGTCTAATCGAGTTTTCATTGGTGTTTGTTATGAAATTGCCAAAGTTTTGACTCTATGGCCTAAGGGCTTGGCACCAAGTCTTTTTTTTGGAGTTCTTTGTGCACCCGCAAAGGTTGTACATCCCCAGGCGAGATCCAATGTTAGTTCCCAAATCTGAGATGATCAATTTGTGGCCTTATCAAGATGTGAGAACCTAAAACGTCTAATTATTGTCCCCTATATGCAAATTTTTCATCTGGGTCATAAAACCCCCGCTCTTGAATTTTTGTTTTATAAACCTTGTAAAATCTGGTTTCAACTAATATTTAACAGTTATTTGTGTTTTAGTACATTCTGGTTGCAGGATCCATGGTGTCAAAAGTTCTGAGGTGAATAAAAATGTGACTCGGTGTGTTGCAAATTAATAAAGGTCTCGACAGCTCGGAGCAAGATTGCAATAATGCGGAGGTCCACGGTCCAATGTCAAAGCAAGAATCCTTAAAGAAAATGCAATGGTTAATGATCAAGCTTGGGGATTTTAAGCGGGAAATACAATATCAAAACGCAATTTTTTAAATTACAAACTTGCATTTTGAAAGCGAAATCCCGAGGCCCGCTATACACACATGCCAATAAAGGACCATGCAAGTTTTAAGACGGCAGAGAGTGGAACAATAAACTGCAACTTAGACGTTACAAATTGTAAACATGCAGCCATACCTCGAAATTATGACAGAAGTATAAAAGCCCACGTGGAGGTCTAAAATTGAGTGCAGCATATGTTCTAAGGGGCAACGCCAGCATGAAAGTCCACGGGAATCAAAGAGTAAGCGAAATGTTTGAAGGAGGAGGTTGGTGGAGATACAAGAGCAAAATGCAACTTTGCAATTGCAAATTTTAATTTTCAAACTAAGTTCCCAGGTCCGTGGCAGACATTTATGATGGGGAGTACAACATGAACATGCAAGTTTGTAATTTTCAAATTGTAAACAAATGTCTGCCACCTGCAAGAAGGAAAGTCGATGGTCGAAGGTAGAAATCTCGGCAGAAATTACAACATGTATTTGCAAGTTTTGAAATTGTAAATTATAATGGGCACACAAATGTCTAAAGCCTGACACAAAATGCCAAGGAAGACGACGGAAATATTCTATGGAGAAACAAATTCAAAATGCAAGTTTTAACTTGCAAATTGAAAACGATACAGTTGACTTTCGCGAACCTGCTATGCACAAAGGTTCAAAATCACGTTGGAAGCAAAGGGAAGAGGCACGTGTCTTCAGTAGGTTAAGTGACGGTGGGAACCAAAAAAGGAACCAGATGTTGTTTTATTTTTTTGAATCTCGTTTCAAGAGTATGTCATATGGCTTGAGTAGTTTTAGGACAAGTAGAATCAACCTTGTTGAACTTGTCAGATCAGAGACAAAATATTGGAGGTTTAGCTAGAGAGCACTTGAAAGAGGCTAGAAACATAAATCGATTTATTTGACAATTTGATAAAAAATTTGGTAGAAGTTTCTCAGGGAAAGTAGAGGCATAGTTCTTATTGTCATCTATGATTAACTTTTTTGTTGCAAGAATATTTGGGAGGGAATGTCAAATTAGCCATGATTTGTACAATCTCTCTAACAAGTAGTTATAGGAGTAAAAATTTAAGTACATTAAGGTTTGTTGAGTGAGTAAAATCCATATAAAATTAATTAGTTGTGAATGAGGAAACTAAAAATTATATCAATTCTTTGCGTGAACATATACACCCACTAAAGGATGAGTTTGTGGGTATGTAGTTCAATGACAATACCCTAGTTATGAGCAGTTGTGGTGGATACTCTATAGGTTGGAATGTTCATAAAATATTTAATATCCTTAGGTTGAGTCTCAATTGCTCACCAACACTACAACATATTGAAGCTAACAGTGAGGAAGACATGGATGTAGATGAGGAAGATGTGAAAAAATTGGTTGTTGAACACAAATCTAAAGATGTAGATGAAAGTATAGATGACCTGTAGACCTCAAGTACAATAAAAAAAAAGTGACAATTCAACTTGAGCCTGAGGATTAAAGTGAAAACAATGAAACTATACCTATGTCTTGTTAGGGGCCCACTAAAAGAAAACCATTGTTAAATTGTAATATGATAAACTACTTATCTTGTGATGTTAACTTCGTGGCTTCTAAAGTTGAATGACTATCAAGTGCAAAAATATTAGATATCCATTGTGTAGCCAAAAAAGATGAACAACTAGTAGCCAAAGATATGTTCTTGTGTACAAATAATAATTCTTTTGATTCATCACATGATGCTCTTGTTATTGTCAACCATTCTATAGGAAAATTACTTAATGAACAATCCCCTTTTGTGAACATCATGCCTTGTGAATTATCTCCTACTCTCCAATGCCCAACTCAGAGAGTTTCACCCCAAATTGAAGATAATATAAGTATAAACAAATCAATGTAGGAATCACCTTTAACTCCTTCAGTACAGGGGGAAGACTCTAAATAGGGTTTTGAACTACTCAACATATCATTTGGGTAATCCCTAAGAAAGAAATCATAGAAGCAAGGTGAATATTATGCTTTGACATACCATAACATGTCTCTAAGTAAGAATGATCTAAATAAAAAGATTGATGTTTTTCAAGGTCCTCCTGCCCTTAAAATATTTGTTAATAGAAGTATTACTATGCATCCAAAACTAAAATTAGAATAAAAAAGAATCACATGACTATTTGATCAAATGGGAAATTAGGTAGCACCATAGGCGGGTCAAGACCAAAAGGAATTTCTCATATTGAAGCTTTATGGATTGATGGATAAAATTGTTTTTGCAAGTGAAAAAGAAATACATGTTTATGAGAATCTCCTCTGCAGACATTTGATTCTTCTTCAAGGTTTCCAACATTGGAAAGAATTTGTGTTCAAAAAATCATGAATGACTGACAATAATTTTGAATGAGAGAGTAGTTCTCCATCCATGGAGATTCAAAAGGTGAAATGGGCATTTCAAATGAGGATACAATGCCATAATGTAAAGTTTACATTTTGCAATTTGTAAATTGCATTACAAGGTCTGAAACCCACAAGTCAATGCAAGGTCAAAGGATCAAAGCAAGGATTTTAAATGAAACTACAACATCAAAATGCAATTGTAAATTTGCAATTTATAAATGTTCACCAGACTTATGGAATCCTGCTAGGCCAAAATGTGTAAATTTTTTATTGAAGCCCGAAATCTCACCAAAACAAAAAGTGGAAAATTGTAAAAAGGGACCAAATCCCACATAAGGCAAAATAAAGTGAATTGTTCATATATTACTATTAGGTTTGTTAGTAACCCTAAAAATCAAAAAGGAAAAGAATAAGGCATGGAAAAATACATTAGAAAAATGTAAAAACTAAGTTTTGCAATATGCCAATATTTGACTAATGTTGAAGAGCTCCATGGATGAGAAAATTGATGTAGGGTTTTTGAGACCAAAGTGGGCCAATGGAAACATATTTTTCAAATGGACATGGATCCCATACTATCTCCATCACAACTAGAGCATTCTGGTGCCATCACTACAAATTTGGAGTCATTCTTTGGCTTGCATATGGAAGAAGGCAACCATCATCCACAAAATTTCAGTTGGTCAAATGATTAGTTGGAGAGAAAAGTAGAGTAATTACACATGAAGGCAAAATTAGTTTTGATCCTAAAAGAATATTCTCCCTCAAGCCCAACTGCATCAAGATTTCTAGCCAAGCATATCAAAGTTCATTTGAAACATCATAATTACATGGACAACCACTTACCAAAATGATTTACATGCAAAGTATGAGCTTCCATGCATGATCAGAGGCATCTTCCAGATGGATTCTATTCCTAAAATATTTTGGGTGAGAAATTTGGATAAGAAAAGAGGGTTCGTCCTCTTTACATGGGTTGTTAGGTTGTTGGTTTTCTTTCTAGCATTTAGGGTCTTCAACTTTTAGAAAGCTAATGTGTGTTTTATCTCTCTTTTTATGGTGATTATAGTTGTACAATCATTATAAATCTCTAAGATAATTTTTTGTATGTCTCCGCTTTTATAGAGCAAATCCACCATGTGTTTCACCATTGGTATGCATTATGAATATTATGTACATCAATTTACTTTCAAGTTAATGAAAACATCTATGATTTTTGTTGTATCTTGTCAATGAAATGCAATGTTACATTATTCATACATTGTTGATTGGGTATTTAGTTTTATGTCTATCAATGGTATTCATTATGGGCATGAATTTAGTTTATAAATTCCTTTTTGCATTATGATTTGGGAATGTTGTGTTGATAGTCTTTTAAAGACATCTTGGACTTCTACAGTTGACAGGAGAAATTGCCTAAATATTCACTTGAAATGTATGATTTGGGGTTTTAGGGGTCATTTTAATGTTTTTATTACATTAGAATTAGTGAATGCAAATCATTCTTAATATTTTTCTTATCTTGTTTATCATCTTTTCCGTGTTGAAATGGATGATAGCATAATTGTTGAAGGAATTCCCTATATTGAAAGCCACCACAACCCACTTTTATATCTACCTAACTCATCCTACCTTCCCTACCCTTGTAAATAATACGTGTTGTTGACTATTCTAAGTTTTATTTGCTCATAGATGCATGAATATTACAAATCTGAAATGTGTCTATATTTGGTCTATGAAAATGAGAATTTTAATCTTCCATATTTTCCTAGTTGTTAGAAGTTTATTTAAAAATGAATAATGCAATCACATTTACATTTGTCTTTAGTAGCTTGTGTCTGATTTAGAAGAATTTTCCCAGTTTGTGTGAAAACTCTTCCCGAGTGGACTATGCAAGGTTGGTTATGCTCTGGTCAAATTTGTTTGTGTGTTAATAATCCCTTAGATATTAAACTGTAGTATCCCTCCTTTTGAGCAAGATACCCCATGGGTAATATCACCTTATTTCAAGTAGATCTAGAAGTAGTGGGAAATGAAACATACCCTCTATCATTGTCTTCCATTCATTTTCTACTTTCAGTCCATCTAGATTTTAAACCCTTCCTTGGATATAATGACATAATTTGGGTTTATCATCTATGTTTTCCATCTTCTCAATTGTGTAAGGCTAAATTATATAGGTGTACAACTAGGAACCAACAAATTCTATTTAAGATAACTTCATTAACTATTTTACTCAAAGTGTGTTTTACTCTCTATTATTTTTGGAAAGTACCTTAATCGATTGTCATACTAAAACTATGTTCTAGTCTTTATTATAACAGGAAAATATCTTAATAAGTTTTCATACTAAAATTGTATTCTACTATATATGATTTGGGGTAATTATATTAATTAGTTTTCATACTGAAACTATATTCTAATCTTTGTGAACTCTGGAAAATATCTTAATTAGTTTTCAAATTAAAACTATGTTATGATCTTTGTGATCTCTAGAAAATATCTTAATTGGTTGTTAAATTGAAACGAGTGTTTGAGTTGCTTTAAAAAAATTTACCATGTTGTTATAAGTAGTTTGATCTTTGTGAACTATTTATCGTGGATGTTGAATCTATGGTGCATGAAACCTCACATAATTAGGTGTCCTACAAGGCACATGGATCATACGATGAGTAATGAATGGCTCATTAAAAGGAACACCTTGGGATAGCTTACTCATAGAGGAGTCTGATCTAGGAGAGTGTGTAAAATGAGTTCCCAATGCCCCATATGTGAATTCTATGATTCCTCTATTGACATACTTGTCAATATAATCTCTAACTTCATAATAGCTGTTATCCTGATGTCCATTGATCTAATGGTAATTACAATATGGTTCATTCCTTATTCTATGAAAACAATGTTTTGGGTGGTGATTAGTAATAGGAAGTGTGATCATATAAATATCTAATAATGTAAATAAAATATCATGAGGCCTATCTCTATCTAAATACTCTATAGCCCCTTTGTGGTGTCTTGTGCTCTACTCATTTTTGGATATGCTCTATGAAGTGGCTCTTTGCCTTTATTGAGTATAATTATTGGTTGTTTTGGTTCCACATTTTCCTTACTTGTAGGTGGATTAGGTTCTTGTACCATATTGTATGACTATGTATGTGGGAGATCTAAATCTAAATCTCCCTCTAAATCCATCTGAACTAGTCCCAACTTATTCTCTAATTCCATAGCCATGTAACATAGATCCCAGAATGGTTTGGATGTCTCATATAGTCATTTACTCTTAAGAGGAAATATGAGAACTCTATAAAATATGTATTATACCTATAAATATGTAAACTGATAGATAAAATATTGCATACATGATTTGAATCATAATATGTAATCACTATATGTTTCTAACTTACCCTAGTGTAGTGAAGGCAACCTCCTATATGTAACTTGAGGTCCCTTATTCTGTATGTAATTCATGATAAACACCTCTTCTATCTCAACATATGCATGTAGTGAACCACTTGGGAATGAATGTTGAAACCAATTTAATGCCTCACCATCTGGAGTTTGTTGTAATAATTGTAAGAGAATCAAATTATGAGTGGCATGTGCCATATAATTTTTATAGGATTGAAGGTGTAATTATGGATATCTTTAACCATCAAAATTTGGTAATGATGGTATCTGAAATTTTGATGGTAACTTTTTATTGAATATATCATTCAAGATAGGATTTCCATCGATGGAATTGGAATCAACCCAAGAGTAGTATGATTTATTTTTCAAAGTGATCTAGTCTATTTGTTGTTTTAAAGCACCCACAACATGAATCAAGTATGTTACCTCTTGTGAATCCATATTAACATCATCAAGGGGTTCATTTAACTCTTGAATCTTATTATTAATTTTATCCATTAGTGTACTACATTGGGGGACATTTTTAGAGAGAGTTGTTTTGCTCATCATAACATTTAAAGGGGTGATGACTTGGATCTATTGAGATGGAAATGGATGTCATCCTCATTGAGGTTATAATGAGGAATGGGTTATACTCTAGTAAGGATGGGTGAGGGATATTCATTTCTATTTTTGGTATTGTTAATGGGTAAATAAGTATCACATGCTAATGGAATAGATGACACCTCATTATTATAAAAATGTAAAGTATGTAAACTAGAAACAAGTATGAATTTTTGTGGATTTTTATCTAAAGACACATTATCATATGATTTAAAATTTGATAATCAATAAATTTTAGAAGACTACGACTAGACTCAATATCTTCTTCACTAAATTCATAGTAATCATCATTATTCCAAGTTTCCTCAAAATTAGAATTTAATTTACTTGTAGAGGTAAGGGTAGAGGAATTATAATTTTAATTCTCACTAAGATAAAGAGTATAATATTTTGAATTTTTTCTAATATTTAATATATCATCATGTGTAGGGGGCTTACAATTATTATCTTCTCTATATATAAGTGGAATGCATGTATGGTCATTATTTTCAATGTTGGAGTCAAGGGGAGAAGAAAAAACAATAATATTTTGATTTGGAACATTATGATATGTATGGTAAGGGTTATAAATAATTGAATTATATTTATGTTGCATGGAATCACTATGTTGAGCTTGAAATGTGAATGAATGTTACAACACAATATCAATGACTTTAATTTGTAAATCTATAAAAGGTACAATATCATGTGTACATGTTTTGTTGAATTGAATTGATGAAAGTAAAGAATGTGTATTTTGATTTTATATTCTATGAACATCAAGTGTAATATAACTTGAACCATGTAAAGTTAAATTGATTTTATTGTTCTTGTATTACTTTAATTTGAATAAGGATGCAGTAAAATTAGTTGAAAAATTAAGATCACATTCAAACAAGTCAAAACCTATAAGGGGATTTTTTGGCCTTATTTTTTTAATTTCATTTTGATAACTAGGAGAAGAGAGAGGAGAAAGAAAATAAGATACATCTAATCTATCCTCGTCAACACTTTCATTGTCATGCACATAATAATCACCATATCCATCATTAAAAAAATAATAATCATCATCATTATAAATGAAATAATTTTCATTATCATTGATAGTGTAAAATATTTAAATTTAAACATTCATTTGTATAATTATGTGAAAATTTTATAAATTGATCAACTCGGTGAGGAGAAAGAGGTTTCCTAGAAGTCATTTTAAACTTGTCAAAAAAAAATGTAACAAATGTTCAATAATAAAACAATAGGGAGAAGCTAATATTATATATATATATATATATATATATATATATATTTGAAAATATGTGAAATATCTAGCCTAGTGTATAAGAAAAAATTTAAAAAAATTACTTGAATCCCTAAGGGATAATTTTTGAGTGTATGAGGACCCAATATGTGGTTATAGGGTTTTGGAAGGTTTTTAAAAAGTTAAGATATGTTAAAGTAGTGAAACCCTAATAGAAGAATTTATATGTATGTGTTATGATGTGAAAAAATAAAGAAAATTTAGAATTAAATAAACCCTAATTTAATACACAAGAATGGAGAAGGCAAAACCTAGGGTAGAACTAGGGTTGTTAAGAAATGAAGTAAGTCAGGTTCATAAAATGTTTTGATTGTTTAAGAATTAGTAGTTTAAACCATAGGGTGTTAAATTTCTATGTAAAAATATTAAATATAAATAAATATTAAAAATATATCAATCAAGTTTATTTACCTCAAATATTAAGTGTGATGGGAGAGTCTACTTATCTAGAGTGAAATAGGGATCACCAAAAACTGGGAAGCTCGAAACTAATCTTGAAATTAGATTGGAATATATTCATTATGGAAATGGAGTTGAAAAGTATTTTGGATAGTAGCATAGTTAGAGGGATACTATCACACTACACTAGTGTCCAAGGCACTATGCTAGTGTCATTTAAGGGACAGGGATCCTGAGACTTCTAAGGATAGTATGAGGAGGCTTTGGGGTTCTATATGTGTGCTGAGGAACCTCTAATCATTATTATATTTCACTATTTGGTTGTATCTTATCTAAAACTATCAAACACATGTACACATGAAACAAAAAAAAAAATCAAATGAAAGAGGAATGGGAAAGATGGTTGTGGGATGTTACAATAATATAGAAAAGAACCCCTATTATCCTAGTGGATGCCTACATTAACCTCAGTGATAAGGGTATCAAATTACATGAATTTATCCCTTAGGGAATGTGCATAATTAATTTACATGGAATACTATAATGACATTCACTTAGGTCCTTCTTTGATCAACCATGCAGGTCTATTAATGTTATTGAGTAATATGTGGAGTGTTGAGTTATATTATTGACTAATTTTTAATTAATTATGTGTTGAAGTAGTAAATACTAGATGTAACATTCCTTATGAGGATATTTATATAGAGATAACTTAATCAGACTATGAGGCACTTGGTATCAAGTCAATAAGGTGAAAAAGAAAGATCAAATCATAAGGGGAGACTCAAGGAAGGGTGAGGATGCATGACAAGTTGATAAATTGACTATTGGACACTAACACTAAGGTGGACACTAGTGCATTTTGCTAGTGTCATGAGACAAAAAAAAATAAAGTAGTGACTATGGAAAATAGGCCCAAGGCCCCCTTTGACTAGGATATCATGATGCATGACCATTAGAGGTGCATAAAATAGGATTAAAAAGTCATCAAAACTACTAAAATGATAAAAATGACCATGCAAAGAAGACTTGCATTCATCATTAAGACCTTCCCATGAAAGAGAATCAAAATGAATAGTACTTGTGTTTACTTTAAAAAATTAGGTTTTATACTTCTTATATGTTTTTAAGTATTATATTTTAGATCTTTGATTATTTACACATTATTTTGATTATATTCTTTATTACGATCTTGGATATTATGATCAATGTATTATTTTTTAAAAAATATTATGGTGTATATGAAAGTAATTATTTTTATTTTATTATGATGTTTCTTTATCTAAAATATAGCCCTATTGTGTTCAAGATATGTACATGTTGATTGTCTACACTTTGATTAAATTTTTATAAGTATGTTTATATCAGTAATGTTGCATTTATGTAATATACCTAACATTGTTAGAACTACATTACAAATTATATTTGTTTTATCTTCTTATTTATTTCTCTCTCATTGAAGTAATATTCTTTTATTTATATTCCTATTTGAGATATGTTTATCATCAATCATGAGATTATTTTATATAATATGGTAAACTTACATGGTTATTGTTCATGCTTTCTTTGGATACAAAACATGATTATCATTTATACTCACATGTTATCTCATTTCACATAGACTAACTATGTCACTCATGTTTTGATTATATTTGGATGGTCCATGATGTTTATGCAAAGTAAACCAATATCTGACATTTTATAAGAGGAACCAATATCTACGTTTTCATGCCTTATCTTTGTTGTTTCATTTTTCACAATAGTTATTCTATCCATAATTTATCTATGAAACCATTTTTTTAGTCATGAATACCTAATGGGTATATTTTAAGTTTTTTATGGTTTAGAACATAGTTGCTTGATTAGAATTAATGAAAATTCAAAAAAAAAAAAAACCCTTAATTTAAGATGACCTTTCATAAGACACACTTTGATACAATTATTCAGCTAACTTTTTGTGAAATTCTATTACTATGAAGGTATCCCTAGGTTGGTTATAATATTTATATTATTTTATTTATTTTGCCTTGTTATAGGTAGAATTTTGACATTCTCATGTTATGTCATTACTATATTAATGCTAGTTATTATCATATTTTGTACTTGGTAGTGTCTCTACTCATACACATGATTTTATTAGATTATAAAGAGTTGTAAATTCTCCATCGTAGATTACATTCTAATATACCTTGTTGACAATATGTTGAACAATGTCATATCCTTATATCTTTATCATATATTTTAGTGATTTTTTCTTGTTTCATAGACATATATCATTATTATTTTGCTATATTAATGACATGATTCCTTGCCTTTATTATTATCCGAGCATTAGACATATTTAAAATAACCTTATCATCTATGATATGTACACATGTTGGTTAAATTAATTTTAATTAAATTTCTATAAGTAGGATAATAGCATTTTAGTTATAGTTATGAATTATACTTGACATAGATAGATTACATTCAAAAGTGTATTCTACCTATTTTTTCTGTTATCTTGTTCTCTCTCATTAATTTTATTCAATTTGATAAATAGAGACAACTATTAAGGATTGAAAAATATCAATGATTGGTCATGATCTAGTTGGATGTATTATGATCTAATAAATGGTCATCATTCATGATTATTTGGATATACTATATGAAAAGAGTTATCTTAAATATGATGTCTAACTTTGTATGAACTAACCATGTGATTAATTGAGTTGACTCTGAAATATTCATGTGACTTTTTGTGGTAGTTTATATTATCACATCCACATGCATTATTAGTCTTTACTCTAACAAAATGTTAAATGTTGAAAATAGGTGTACTGCTACAATGCCTTTACTCTTATTAGTTATTTTATGAGTAAGAGTGGAACATATGGTTATGGGACCAGTATTAAGTCTTCTCCTGTAGTAATCAATGATTAATATTCATATGTAAATCCTCTTTCGATCATATTAATATCCAACTTAGGAGAAGAGTAGATGTCATCTACAATATATTGGTACCCTTATACGAGATTTATTTTATCCTTATAATTATTGAATACCATGTGGGAGTCTTGGGTAGAAGAAATGTTATCTCTACTAGATGTGTATCATACTATGATTTTTATTTATTGTTTTAATTTCCAATATTAAAAGGTGTCCCTAGTATAAGATAAGTTATATTTAATGGATGGGTATCCTACTATAAGTTGTGTATAGTGTTTTAATTGATGATAGTGAATGATGACATAGATAGAAAAAATAATTGGCTCTATCAAATGGATATGTCGCTATAATTTATATTTCTTATCCTATCTACTGATAGTGATTAAAGTATGATGTAAATAAAGATGGATATTCTAATTCTATAATAACATTTGATGTATTCCTAATTTTACTTGTATTGAATCAGTAGGGAGGATTTCACTATATTTTAAGAGAATTAAGGACATGATTGATATCCTTTATATTAGTTAGACCATATGTATTGGATATGGACATATTAAGATTATTTGTATAGTTTGATTATTTGTTTTATAAAGTTGGCTCATTATTATTTTTTCATTATCATATATACATGTGTTTGGATAGTAGTTCCATGACCATGAATGAATCTATATGATAGTACAGTTTTTGAACATGATATTTCTATTTCCTTATGTAATAGATGAAATTCTATTTTTAGAGGATTATGGAGATTATTGAAATGTTTTTTCTTTGATTATGTCTATTGATTATCTATGGAGATGTTTTGATATTTGATATAACATTTTATTTTATTCTTCGATGATTTGTCTACAATATTACATAGTCATCACTTACACACACACACACACACACACACACACACACACACACACACACACACACACACACACACACACACACACACACACACACACACACACACACACACACACACACACACACACATGTATATGTATATGTATATAAATATACATATACATATACACATACATGCTTGCATGTGTGTGTATTAGTTCTATAACCATGAAAGGAATAATATGATCATATATTATGGACATGTTATTTTTAACGGATCATGTAATAGTTGATTTATAATGAAACACATGAGTCTATATAGACATATATTGTCTCATAACATAATACAATCGATATAAGCACAAATGAGGAGATATATCTATATGTGTGCCATGGTGGATTCTATGAAACTATTTGGCTATATATTGAGATGGGTAAATTTGCATTATTATTATCTTAATTTATCATTTTTTAATGTTTTGACAAGTGAAGTGAGTGTTTATGTGATAGGTGTGAATACAGAAGGTGGAGGGAAAAAGAGGCGAACAAAAAAACCATTAATCAATCCTAACCTAGACAAGACATAAAGGCCATCAGCCAATACCTTAGCATTGAGACCTAACCATTTTTTGAATCTAATTAATATTCAACCTTAAGAAGATTACACCTTGAAAAAATACTTCATAGATATTATTTCACCTTAAGGATAGGCTTTTTATTGAAATCAAACATGTCATTTTTCCTATCTATGAGCTTGGATGCATTCCATGAAATGTCAAATTTGAATTTTCCTTGAGAATAACTTTTCCAACTTGAAATATATCATGTTTTTTCTTTATCTAAAAATTATGTGCCTTTGTTATGTGCAACTCGGGTGGTGTTCTTGGAATCCCTTATAAAATGGTTGAAGGCTTCTATACCACTTGAAATAAAGGAGTTGTGTGGATAGGATTGGACACTTGTCCATCCATGGTTTCATATTAATGACAACTACCTTCTCCCATTTTTACAAAGTCTTTTTGTCTTAATTCACTATTATTTGTAGCATGAAAGAGGAGTTGTGAAAAATAGAGGATTGCAAAGATAAAGGGAAAATGTAGAAGAAGGCTAATTCATATAGAACTTTTTGGTAAGTGGTTTACTACTTATATTGCATCTTACTTAGCCTTCCTCCATATTGAGTTCATTATTAATAAGCATTATATATCAAGATTTAAGGCACAAATAACTATTATATGACTTATATTATGTTTGCAACCATACTAGATATTAGGTCTATTGTAAAACATCTTGGGTTTGGGGGTTGGTGAGGGAATTAGACACTGAATGATATAATATGGAGGGAGGTGATATTTTTCCCTTTATTTGTTTGATTTTTTTATGTTACAGAAAATAATTTCATGTAGAAGTCAAATTTTTTGTTGCTTTTGTTGAAATAAAGAAAAGGCTATGTTAAATACTAGATTATATTTCCTGCTATGTTAAATGCATAAGAGTATTTATTAATTTTTTAAAATTAATTATTATTTAATATATGGTTATCTACATGTATTGTTTTACATCATAAGGAAAAAATAAATATGAACAAAAGATGTATTTTCATGTTATTGATAATAATGTCTTGTGAAAACTATAAACTATTCTGTATTAGAAGTGTTACTATAAAGATGCTCCAATAAATGAACCCTCTTGTAATGTACTGAATTCAATAATTAGTTTTATTATTTTTTTTTAGGAATTATTAAATATAAAAAAGGGGGCCAAGGTGAGGGGGAGGGTATACATCTAATAAACTGTACTTAAAATTATTTTTGTCTTTTGTGGGGGTGTTAATGAAGAAATTATTTATTTAAAAAAATGTTTTCCTTTATAAAGAGGACTTAGACAAAATAATTTTTTCTATTTAATAAAAATAGGAAACTTAATAACTCTTTTATCTATGTTAGATGAGAGTGTCACAATTTAGTATCAAATCAAAACCTAGATCTAGCTAATATTTATTGGGACTGAGTCCCAATATGAAAAACAATTGTAGAAAATTATAGGCACAATTTAGAGCAACATTAATTCGCAACTATCTTTACAATGTAAACAAATAATATGTAACCATATTGGTCTAGAATAATGTTGTGGATATATAATGGGTCTGTAAGCTTCCTAAATTATTATCTAGATATAAAATGAGTGAACACTTGAATATTATTTCATATGTATGGCATGTGATAATGAGAATGAGTCACAATATTTTAAATAATACAATCAAAGTGAAAGTCAAATTGTGTCCACGCCAAAGCATAGTTACGTGGGCTAAAGACCAAAAACTTAAAATAAATTTAGCAATATATTACACCACATATTTATCAATACAACAGATTCAACACCTATATATACATTTAAAATGTATTGATGTGCACCTGTATCTTATTTAAGCATTTTCGTTATAACTCACTCCCATCCTAGTTGATTCTTTCTTAGGAGAATAGCCATCCTCAATTGTGACATAGAGTGATAATGGAGATGTTACATGTTGAGGGCTACCTGCACGCTCCATCCCTGATAACGAACCGAGACTGTAAGACTGTTGCATTCATTAAAAATTTAACATAATAATTATCAACTAAATAAGATAAAACTCAATGAGAGAGAAGATAGAAAAATACTTACCTCTAGTTCATCGGCACTTTTTTCATAGTTAAATGTTAGAATCTCATCATTTACAAGTTCAGAGTAAATATTCCCCAGATTCATGCCGCTAAAGATAAGACAATATCCAATGAGTAATTGATTCCACATATATCTGCCCAATTAAAAATAAATGTAATTTATTTTAAATATTATTCCTAGTATAGTTATCTTTATTTACTACTCTCTAAATTCTGTTTATTAAGATGCTCCCAATCACAAGTATAAAACATCATTTTTTTCATGGGTGCATGAATATATTTCTCTTTGAATACAATTATAGGATTTTCGTAACCCTAAAATCATGTCTTTAAGGATTCAGCATTGCGGAAATAACTAATTCCACTCGTAGAAACCATATGGCTTTTATAAGTGTAAGTATCATGATTTAGCCTATAAAAAATATAATTCCACATGTACCTCTATTCAGATAATTATACTTTTCGTTATGTAAAATATAGTATGATGGTTTTATTAAAAATGATTTTACATAGGATGAGTACATATTATACTCGTATTTGAAAACATGTTTATGATTACTACCAAAATATGTGTATACACCTCGACCGTATGGTTGTGCAACATGCTAGTAAAAAAATAATCTATCTACTCTTAAAATGGATTTATACATACTGCATATATATCAATTCGTAAAGGAAAATCAAGCTGCTAGAGAAAAATAAGATAAAAATGAAAATCATAATTTTCACAATAATATAGGATTTAACACTCCATAAACATAAAACGTACCAAGTCTATACAACACACTTACTTTCTAGAAACAAAGGGGTGTAATCATACAAATCAGGTAGACAAGGAACGCAGTATACAGCATTGAGTTGTAATTTTTTATTTAAAATAGAGTTTATTATAAATTCTAAGTCAATAGATAAGGAAACGAATCCGTAGTATCATTAACAAAATTTTATTACTGTTTTAGTGTGGTAGTCTATTTATATGACTTTTTTAATTATTACTATGCACTCATTAGCTACGAACCTAGAAAAGTCTAAAATAAAATAACATAAAGATCTCAACATCATAAATATAATGGGAAACGCTCCTTTCGAGATAAAATTAAACCAATTCGAATTCACCATTTTAAGCTCATTACTCAGATCAATTTTTTTAATTCGAGATCAGCTAACCATTCATCTATCAATCATTCACTCTTTAATGTTCTAACAATCTCTAAATCAAGCACATATCCTTTTAATGCAAAAATAAGAATATTTTCAAAATTATATATATTTGAAAGTGACGGTACATAAGCCATCTGTGTGTATCACTGGAAATCAATATTATGACCTCGTAATATTTTTGATAAGGTAGATTTACACAGGAGGGTCTCTTTGATTTCCTCACATTTATATCATGTACAATATATGGTTTGTTAACAGTTAAACTATATTAATTATCTCCATAACACCTCTTTGATTCTGGAAAATCGTAGGTCCCCTCCCCCATGAATTGGAGTGTAGTATATGTATACAGAGTGTGCTCCAAAGACTGTTTATCACCAATGTATTCTATTACAATGTCGAACCACAGTAGCTCTCCTTGACCCTTAACTCCCAAAAACATGCATACCACATCGACAAATCCATCAAAGGCCATGAACGGGTTTCTTTTTTCATAGGGATCAATCCCAATGCATGGTACTAATGAGGAAAGGTGCATAACCTTGAATAACACCACTCATCCAATAATTGTCATCTAGTGAAAACAAGTTGTCAAAACAGCCAAAGCAGACATTTTAATAATAAATTTAGTATTCTTCAAGGAAAGAAAACATCTTAAGAAACAACCAAAGCTTAGGAGATATAAATTATTTCATATATATATATAACAATATTAGCGTGGGGTGGCAACTGCCCCAGTCTCTACCAGATGACAGTAGGGAAAGGAACGGGTTTAGCTTCCCACAACCTTAGATGTTGCGACAGTAGCAATGCCGCCTTTGTCCATCACTGTCCATCAATGATAGCCTCTTCATTGGTTGGGTTGTGTACTCTTGTGGACCATGTTATTGGGGAGAGTTGTGAGCTTTGTGGTGGACCATGATTACCATGGCCTGCACCATGAAGATATCAATGTTATATTGTGTGGCTCTGATGTCATAGTCCAAAACACCTAAACAAAATTAAATTGCTAATATTTTTCCTGAAACACAATCTCTATCATGTGTAGGCATATATGTCTACCATGACAGAAATTTAGATTAAAAATTAATGACATACAAGGAAATTTAAATAATCGTTTACAACTAAAAAAATATTATAGAGATATATATAAATATTCACCTGCAAAATCACTAAAACATTTTAATGGATGAAAAATGGAAGGCATGTATGCGAGGAGGTAGGGCATGGCTTTCCCCCCTCCATCTCCCTCTACTTTTTGAGCAATGAAATCCAAAACCTGGAAGGAAAATGAGGACAAGGTATTTCATTTGTTTGTTTCATAAGTATTATAAGGGAAATTTAAGGCTTTCAACAAACAGACGATCATTATTATCGTTATACAAGGGATAGGATATAATCTCATGTTGACCTTAGCTTTAACCCTCTCCCCTTACTTGATTTATTCTATTTAAGACACTTTATGCATTATTTTATTATAATTTAAAGTTTTTAGTTTGTAAATTGATTATTAATAACTCATTTCACTAAATAAACACTACATGTTTTGCCTTCATTTTAAAACATTTTATTAATATACTGTATTCATAAATTAATATTATAATTTAAATACATAAATTAAAATATATTAGTTGATAATAAAAACCTTCTAAAATACATTAAATTAATTATTATCTACAAATATTTAATATTTAGTTCTTAGATAAATTTATTCTACCTTCATTTTAAACCATTTTATTAGTATATTGTATTCATAAATTAATATTATAATTCAAATACATAAATTAAAATATATTAGTTGATAATAAAAACCTTCTAAAATAGATTAAATTAATTATTATCTACAAATATTTACTATTTAGTTCTTAGATAAATTTATTCTAAAGCTAGACAAGCTCATGATTGGGATTGTTTTTGTCAATCCCAATAATGATACGATAAATAATTATTATAATTTATAATTAAAATGATAATAATAACAAAACATTATTTTGGGTATGAACGTTCTATGTTTTCGTTTGGTTTAATCATGTGTTAACCTCTTCATGTATACATATATAATAACATATGAAAACATGTGAGTTATTGCATGTGTATGGGACAAGATCCTAGATTTAAACAACCATTAGAGGACCATATAGTGGAGATAATGCTTAGTGACACCATGGTAGAGATTTATCCTCAAGTGCAATAATGGGATCTTCTTGATGCCCTGGTAGACTTAATATCACTAATTCTACAAGCCACGCACATGCTCATCACCATTTTTAGGATAAGTTAACAATATTTAGATAGGGTCATATAGATCACATTATAAATCCACCTCTTAGAATAGGACGCAAAAAAGGCCACTTTGTGTCAGAGTGCCTCATCAGCAAAAAAAAATTATATAAGGATCAAAGATGACTTCCCCCATGGAGTTCTTAACACAATCATGGTAGGTTCAAATTAGAATATCACTATTATGAAATACTTGTGAAACCACTCTCTTACCCAACCATAAAAAAATGGATGTGAACATGATTCAAACAACCTTGTGTCCCTTTTGTCATTCTGCACCTTTATCGAATGGATGTTTGTTTTTACATATGACCACATTTGACAAGGGTTTGTATACAATAGGCCTCTGAGATTGTAAGAGACGAATATCTAGACATGGAGTTGATAGATGATATTGTGAATTAGATGCATAATTTATTATTACTCATTGGGTCCTATTCAATCTACATGTTTTGTGATGTAAACTTTTGTAATCACCTAATATATGCATTCATAGTAATCTAGACTATATCTCCACCAACTTGGTTAGTTCTAGTGGTAGTGCAAGAATAATAATATACTTAGCGTTATTAAGTTAATTTTGAAGGAAATAAATATTTTGTAATGAAATACAACAGCGTTTTTGGGCCTATTGTTGATTTTATCTTAAAAACTAGTTCTGATAACACCATATTTTACCTTTATAGATATATATTTTCAGAAATATTGAGTTATGCCTTGAGGTTTTAACTTGGTTTTAGTTTTTTTGCCATATTTGAATGCTTAATGAAGTAAATGGACGAAGTTATTTTCCTACATTAATAATTTTTGGGGGGTTAACTACAATGATTTACTTGTATTTAAGGAATTACATTGATCTTTTATGGGTTTATGGTGTAATGTAAATGGATCTAGCCTTGATCTTATAATAAAATGCAGCTTCAATGTGTTTTTCTATATCTATTGTAATGTTGATATTGGTCAGATGAGGTTCATCCTAATTGGTTTTTGTTATATTTTATTTAAACCAACTTTCTAATGAAGTTGAGGGGGATAATCACATCATAATAAGAGGCATGCCATTATGTAAATGGATCTAGCCTTGATCTTATAATAAAATGCAGCTTCAATGTGTTTTTCTATATCTATTGTAATGTTGATATTGGTCAGATGAGGTTCATCCTAATTGGTTTTTGTTATATTTTAGTTAAACCAACTTTCTAATGAAGTTGAGGGGGATAATCACATCATAATAAGAGGCATGCCATTATCTATGTAACCTTTTAAAACTTATTGTGTTAACATCACTTGAAGGACCAAACCTTAAAACTATTCTCATTTTGTTAACATGTTTTAACCTTATTTTACATTAACGATAATTTTTCCATTAAGGTATATGAAATTCAAGTTGTGGCTGTCATTAAATTATTGTAAAGAGACATTTTTCGTTATTTATTTTATCCAATTATTTTTCCATCAAGGTATATGAAATTCACTCATAAATGTATTCTTTTTATTCTTGTATTGTGTAATTGAGTTCAACTGAATGTTAACATTTTTTACATTAGTTTTTTACAATATATTATAACTAATGATATATTTATTATATAAACACTAAATCTAAAATTAAATTTCATTATATACATTATATTCTCATATACTTTATATTTTTTATTATATTTAGAGAATTTTACATTAGAATATAAACATCATTATAATTATTATTGATAATTTTTTATTTGTTTCAAGTTGAATTTTAAACATTGGATACTTTAATTTAATAAATTTGAATCCATATTTAAAACCAATCTATTTTGTAAAATATTCATCTTGAGAGCCACAAAATACAACTCATTCCATGAGCTAGGTATTAGATCCTAAAAGGAGATGGTCATAACCTATCTCCTATTGGGTCATCACAAAACCCACATCAATATAAATTTTAAATGAGAGGGAGGGCCTAGAAGAGTTAAATAAAAAAACTAACATTTCCATAAAATGAGTACCTTATAAAGATACAAATTAGATTTTCACCTTACCTTACGACATCCAAATCAATGTTCATTTTCTTTTTACTCCACCCCTTGGAAGTACATAGGATGCACATCTTTTAAAAAGACCATAAATCTCAAGAAACCAACCAAATTCCCAAGTAGTCCTAACCTTCTTCCACTTATACCCATGGTTACTAATTTGTTATGTGGGATAGAAATAAATGTTCACAAAGATGTTTATGACTTACATAGGATCCTTAAGATATACCTTTACTTCTATATTCCTAATAATAATAATAATAATAATAATAATAATAATAATAATAATAATAATAATAATAATAATAATAATAGAAACACATAACAACTCTTAGATCCTCTTTTATATGGTTAGATGTTGGATATGAATATTTTTCTTTAGTTAGCTCCAATTCATTTTACAATATGATTCATATGACTAGTTTCTCAACTTGTGAGTGAACTAAATAAATGATTAAAATACCTTTGATACCATCTTACTAGAATAATTCATCTATATGATTAACCTTATTATGCAATATAAATTAAAAAAACCCCACTATAAGAAGGTAATTTCATAGACCAATTTAGAAATTTAAGTAAATATTATAATAGATGTATAATGGGGTCATGACCTAGTATAGGCATGTTGTATCATTATCCATATAGATGAAAAAAAATATTCTTGACCTTATGACTATTATATTTGTAATAAAATAAGGAAGGATAAATACCATTTCATTAGGATATATAGAGGATATCACTATGGAATGAAAAATATATCCACAAATACATGTTATCTTTATAATTTACAACACCAATCATAGTGTACCTATATTGAGTCTAGAACTAGTCATGAACCCATTGCACTTAAGATAAGATCCTCCAAATCAACTTTTGATTTTAATAAATAAAAAAATAACTGTGGTGTAATAAAACCAAATCCTATCTCTAAACACAACTATGAATAAATATAAAACATTGCCTTAAAATTCCACGAAAAATTAATTTGATCCTATCCAAAAGTAGTACAATTATTGAGCAATGAACTTATTAACATACAAAAAATAGTTGGAAATTTTATTTAAAAAATTAATATGATAAATTTTGCATATCAAATGTTAACAATTTTCATCCAACAATCCTAATAATCCATATCGATCCCCCAATTAGTTTCCAGAGATCTTTATATGTAAATTTTCCTTATCTAGTTAGTGTAGAGTCCATGCCACTATAAAATGTGGATAACTAAATTCTGCTAAATTATGAAAATCATTAAAAATATTTCAAAATAAAGAATTATGATTACAAAGTCATTCCTAATTATCAAAATGCATGTATTAAGTTTAAATCACCTTACCATGACTTCACTACAATTATGTTATAGAGTTTTTAATTTTATATCCTAGAAAATAATGAACTAAAATACAATACATATGAAATTCATTCTTTATAACAATACAAAAAGAGTAACTATTCACTCATAAATAGAACCCAATTTAACACCCCATGATTAATTTAATGACTCCTAATAAAAGGGATGCCCTACCTAATTCCAAGTCCAACAAGGACCCCCTATACCAAATGGAAGCAACCAACACCCGTAATTATTCACATGCGACCAATAACAAAAGAAGTTAGAATATTTTATAAGACATGAGTAAAATTAAACATAAAATAAATTTTCATGAGATACCTCAAATTAAACATCATAAATATCTCCTTTTAAAATCCTAGAGTGATAAATCACCTCAAAAACAAGTTGAAAAAATCATGTTAATGTGATTATTCATAAGGATAAAATGGATGTTTTCAGATTTCACCTTACTATTAAGAAGTTTGATAATCTTGTTAATAAATTTATAGTGTATTTAAGGGCCTCTACCAATGTTGTGCTTGTTTAAATTTGTAAAAATAAGAATTGACCTAAATTAATTTTGATCGAATAGTTGTCTAATCAAATAAATTAGATGTCATAGTAGTTTGAAATTGTTGAGCATAAACATGTATCTAGAATCTAGACCAAGGGTGAAATAAGGGACCTATCCATAAGGGTTAAATTATGTTATTTGGTAGGTACCAATCCAAAACAATAAATGGTTACACAGTTATCAATTTTTATCACATGAAACTACCTTTGAGAGTCATAAATAATAAATTATTAGTGGACATAGAGACAAAAATGAAATTAATGATCAATTATTATAACTTGAATAATAAATATCCCAATGTTGTGTCTATTGAGATATGGATTTACCACTGACAATTGAATATATTCTTAAAAATAAATAAGAGGTGCATGCTTACTAGAAAAGCATGGTGAGACTCAATTTATGTGAAACTCATTTTAAACAAGGACAATGCATATCTATTTTGTTAATTTATCATATGGGATAAATATTACTAACTAAATATCACTTTTTAGTTCCCATACACCAATGATCTAGCTCAAAATGAAGCCATGATTTTTGGTTTGCCATTTTCTTAGATTGAAAAGAAAAAATATTAAAAAGGTTTATGTTGTCACTTGGATGTGCACCCTTTGAGGATATGCAAATCTCTCCTCATAAAAGTGTCATAATGGAATCATCTCTAGGCTTGTGGGTAACCTAAGGAATGAGGTGAATCTCTAGATAGGGCTAGTTCCCTTGATGTACCACTTTGGATTGCAACTAATATTAAAATTTGGGAGTGAAAAGGGAGAGAGATAACTAAAACAAAATATCCTAAGGTAGGTGATACACCAAATGGATTTCCAACCATATGTATATTACACTTGAAATCAAAGGATAAACTGAACATGCACTTCTCCAATCTTCATCTTCTCACATCAATGTTACATTGTGAGGTTATGGATGAATGTACCAAGCTAGGAGGAATATAAAAGAGGCATATAAGGGAAATAATTAAAATAATAACTCATTAAATCCTTGAAATATCATAAAACACTTCACATGCTCTACAATAATAAACTTTCCAACTATCAATATGATGAAAAAATGACAAAACATGCTAAGGAATCCATAGTCTTCACTTATGCAAAATAAAACATTACAAATGAACACACTAAGAACATTCATGGAAGAGATAAAAATAATTTGTATTATTGATAAAAAAATTTATCCATTTTATTAGGGCTTCACCATACTCAGGTGGAGCCTTCCCATATAATGCTAAAATGGCTAGTTCTTATAAAACTTGAGAGAGAGTGAAGAAGAGAGAAGTCTAAGGGTCAAAAGGGAACTTTTAAAGATAATAAAATTAGATAATTTTTAATTTAAATATGTAATTATATGAACCATTCAAATCCAAGAAGTAAAAATCTCAATTCAAGGCATAAACTTCATGAAAAGTGGCGTAAAACTCCTCATTTTAGCTCAAAAAAACTCCCTGCATGATTAGCCCTGATTGAACAGCTTATAAATAATTGAAACCAGGTATTTTTATTGTAATTAATTTTAATTAAATCAAAAATTCCTCTCCATTTTTTGGTTTTATTCCTGGTCCTTTGGAATCAACTCGAAAGGAGCAATCATCATCTATTGTCCAAAAAACTGCGCTTGCATGCACCTTGCACACTTATCCTCAAAATAAGCATTATTTTCTCATTAAAATCCATATTAGGAAGTTAATTAAACCTTTAAATACCCTAAATTTCATTATCATAACCAAGGACACCTTGAAAATCCATTCACTTGAATTTTTCACACTTCACCTTAGCTTGTCCATTAGACTAGTTTTGACTGGCTGAGTTGAAGCACCTAGTTTCAACACTTAAGAGTTTTTATAAATAATTAAATTAATTTTTTTATTTATTAAAATTATTTATCTTCCCCCCAAAGTGTTTTTCATTTTCAAAATCCTCTTGTAGCTTGCATAACACAAAAAATGGTAAAAAATATTTTATTTTCACCCCATCTATATAAATCCATACAAACAATTAGCATGTCATGGATCATAAGGGAGTAATTTAAAATGTCTATTAAGTTTAATATCCAAAATATTCCATTATAATTCATTTAGAACTCCATTTTCATAAACTGGTAACTTGCAAAGGTTTAAGAGGGTTTTAGGCTTGTTTGATCTCTTAAGCTTTGTTCATAAAAAAATAGATATCCAACCTAAAAAAAATACAAAATAATGGCCTTAAAGACCATTTATAATCTCCCATAACTCCTTTTTCACCCATGTAATTCCTCATGAAAAATGTGAGCATTGAAACTTGTCCTATCGAGCCTTTTCTTTCATTTGCACAGGCCTAAAAATGGTCTCAAGATAAAATTGATTCTCATAAAGATTTATCTAAAAAAATTAAGTTTTAACATACTCAATTCCACCATTATAACATTATCTAATAGTTTTCAATTCATTTTTAAAGCCAAAATTATGAATGACTTCCTCTTTGGGCATTAGGCCTAACCCTTGTCTAACATGCTTGACTACAACTATATGGGTCTAGATCATTATGATTATTTTATTTGTATTTAAAAAGATAAAACACATCTAAAATTATCCCACATACATTTTCACAACCAATTTTAAATCTCACTTAGGGTTACAAATGAAAATGGTCTCACACCTAGTCACTAGGCTTAATTGTGTTTGATTGGTATGCCTGTAAACTCAGACATCTAGACCATATTACATATTCCCTTGATCTTATGAGGTGATCATTAAATTTATTTATCTCATTTAAACTTTATCACACATTATAACAAGGTATTATTATCCCCTAGATCATCCTTTATCCCTACTTCCTCCAAAACTTGACAGTTTGCATTTAAGGGGAAGTGCCCCCTGTCTGAGATAAAATAGGGGGTACTTACCCTATTTTATAATATAATTGATAGGTTTCCTTGAGTGATAAATACCCTATATATAAATATTCATCCCTTTTTCTATGTTTATACCTCCTAAATTCAACAAATACGAAGTCATTTAAAAACATTAAATTATCCTAATTTAATCCCTTATTACTCATTTACATTAATTTTCATGCAATTCAAGTGTTCAAACATCACTTTCTAACCTATTGCCTCTCACAATCATTAAGGTTGGTTGTAGGTGTAATCAGGGTTATCAGGGGTTTGCATAGGTTTATTTCATCACACCTAGATTTCATGAAGATCATTATGGTAAAAAATAATTTGTTTAAAAACTTTATTCAACATCCTAACCTCTCTTAATCCTTTTTATTCACTTAAACCTACAAACTGAACTCTTCCTTAATTGACTAAGAAACCCATGTTTACCCTTGCCTGTAGGTGTGTATGTGGATTTAAAATATTATGTATGAAAACTTTAGGTCTAATACCATGTTAAAAAAAATATCCTCATCCTTCCTTTGTTTCACTTTAGTGTTTTCTTGAATCATTTGTCTCATTTCATGCTATCTTCATACCAAAACACACTCCTTGGTACTCATTGCCTATTGACAAAGACTTCCTACAATCTGAACCTATTGTAGGTGTTGGGTTTATTCTTGGGTTTGTTTTTTATTATTTAAAACTTTATTTAACATTTAAATTAACTATCATATCCATAATTTTCATTTTTTATGGGCTAAACATCATCCAATTATGTTTCATGAGTTACCAATTATCCTCCTAGTTGTAGATGCCTATTTTGTGGTTAAGCACACATGTAGGTGTGCATAGGATCTGTCACCTTGCTCCTCAAACATATACTATCCCACTATTGAATTATAATGTCTTATTAAATCATTTTAAAACAATAACACATGTTGACAAGTTTAGTTTTCAACCTAGGTAAGTCAAAAGCTCCTTTGGGTCATAGTTTTGTAGATTCCAATGAAATATTTTAGTGCCTTTTTTTTTTCAATTTTGAGGTCTCAAAAAACCAACTTACATTAGCTCTATTCCCTTTCAATTTTTCATAGTCTTTGTAATTTTTATATACTAAAATATGGATACATTTTTATTCATTAATTACATTTGGAACCATTTTAAAATACATCAACAAAACCCTAGGGAGCTCCACTTTGCAATTTTAGGGACAACTTCTTATAACACAGTCCTTTGATCTTTTGAAGTGATCTCAACTCCAATTTGAAAACTTGACATATTTAAATGGGTTTATTATGGTCAAACCCATTATAGGACCTAAAAAATATTTTCATCTCATTCTTAAATGCTCTAAAATAAACTCTTAAACCTCTATCAAGGCCACCTATAGGTGGTAATGGAGTCATACAAGTAGTGAAAGAGTTTAGGTAGGTAGTGAAGTTGAGTTTGATCTTATGACAAAATGTTTTCCATTAAAACATTAAAATGGTATATTATGATATTAAAATATTAATTCAAACCTACATATCACATTTCTATATTTGAAAACTCTCCAAGCACCTATGTATGCATATTAATGGCAAACTGTGTGAGGAAATTACTCATGACTGCATCCTCATAAAACATTATTTTAAAGAATGAGATTGAAATGTTAATGGAGAATCAAAAAAAAATTTAAAACATTTAAATTAACTTAACGCAACTTTTTGAATCCATGGAGAAGTGTTTAAAAAGTCCCTAAAACTGGTGAAAACTTCCCATTGCACTCAAAAGAGACTAGTCTATAAATTTGAGGTTATTGGCTCATCCAAACACCATAAAACATGAAAAAAATAATGGTTGTGATTAGATTAATAATTAAAAATAATTTACGAGAAACATAAATAGCTATATCATATGTAATCTCCAAAACAAGATCAAAATCCATAGGGTACATGAAATAACTAGCAGATTTGGATAGTCAACTTCATGAGGATGGTTCATGAAGAAAAAGACACCATTATTCAAAATTATTATATGTAAATTAAGGTATTGAGTTTAAATTAACCTCCCCAAATAATTTTCCTTGAAACATCCTAAGTTGTTCATATAAAGCAAAAACCTGAAAGTCATTTCTACTTACCAAGAAGGGTGAAAAGAGATATGAACGTTTTTGAGAAAGAAATGACACTTAAAAATAAAACCAAGTATGAAATTCAGAATGGGGAAGCTGAAGAGGCATTTCCTCACCATTTTCCATGTGTCACACTTCCTAAGGAGGCTGTACAAGTTCCAAACTCTTATTTTCCTTCAAGAAAATTATCTTTTCTTCTGCATAACCTATCATCTTTCAATTTTTTATATTAACTAATACTTATAGGGACACATGGGGCATGAAATCATCTTTTTAAACCTTCACATTTCCAAATAAACCTATAAAAATCTTTAAATATACCTTTTTGACCCCTAAAATGACTCAAAATGACCAAAAGGACTAAGAAAACTAATGGCCAAAGCCATTATAACATCAATTAACATTAATTTAACATATAATACACCCCATAACACTCATATTACACCCATTATAGACCTATAAAATCATTATTTTACCTATAGGTTCCCTAAGTTGATTAAAAATTCAAATTTGGTCAACAAATTATTTTTGGCATGCCTAGTGGGGCTCTTGTTCCAAGAAGTTAAGAGATTTTATGTGTTGTCTCTCAACAATCAGCCTTTAGAGGCATCTATAAAACCATCAATGGAAACTCTAAAGATACATCATCTGGTCTAGTATCCTAGGTTATCTTTTGAAGTTTGTTAGCAATGTATTTCTTTGTGTTCTTATTTTCAATGAAGTTTCATGGCTGACTTTAGTGCTGAGTTTTGTTATCTATAAGTTGGTGAGACATTTCAAGCTTATGCCATTACCTATCAATATGAACAAGTCCTTTTTAAATCTTGTCATGATCCTTACTAGCCTCAATATGACTTTCATCATCTCTAATACAATCCTTGTCAGCCCATGCATGAATTATATCAATCCTATAAATAGCCTCCTCATGTTTTGCTCCTCCTAGTCAACCTAGTCACTTCTCAAACCAACCCATTTTCACCTTAAAGAAGACACTTTTGGTCTATGAGAGGTAAATTTTGGATATTGACACATAAAGAGGATGTGGTATATATTTTCATAATCATGTCATGTCATAATATTAGAGAATCATTAGAGTTGGTTAAAAGAGAGTGGGTGCCTATTGAGAGAGCCAATTGGAAAAGGCTCACAAGTGAGATGTTTGATGTGAGTGGTTTATATTCTTCCTTAGAGGATAGACTAGGAGTTCATGAAAGGAAACCTAACCATACCTATCAACCTTCTTATCCACTTCCCCAAGTTTCCAACCCACCATATATGACCACTACTCATGAGCTAATCAAAGATATCAAAGTCATCCTTTTCCTAATCAGTTGGAGGAGAGAGTTGAAAGGAGAAATCTTGTGTTTGAAACTAATATTGATAGGTAAATTGAGTTGGATAATATGTATTTGCATTAGTACATGTTATTAGATAAATTATTGGAGTTCAATCCCTCATTCCCATCTCATATTGCATCCCCACCACCTCAAAATGATTCTAATCCTAACATTCTAAGATGGAGTAAGATAGTGGAATCATCAGGAAAGAAAGAAGATAGGAGCATTTTGAAGGAGTGGTAAATGGATATTGGAGTTGATTAAGTCATTCCCACCCTTCCTCATGAAGCTTTTTTTGTCGTATGCCAACCCTCATGTATTCCTTATGATCATGATGATTCCCATGAACTTCAATATAAACTTTTCCAAGAAAACCTAGCCAAGCAAATTGATGAGTTAGAGTCAAAGATGAGGTTTCTAAGTCAAGGTGTGATAGAAGGTTGTATGCCTAAACACAACCCATCTAACCTCCTTCAAGAGAGTTCCCAAGTTGAACCATATGTGAATGAAGTGAATTTCAAGAATAAGGAAGAAAATCAAGTTGTTTTATCTCAAAGTCTACCTTCCCTTCCTCAAGATCTCCCAAAAGATTTCCCAACTATGAATTCTCAATCTAATTTTAAGCCTTATGTCCCACCTCCACCAACTAGTTCCTTTTATCCTCATCCCATCACCCTTTGCCTTGATATACCTATGGTGTGAGAACCTTAAGAAGATAAATTGGTTGAGGAAAATTAAAAACTCTTACTTGAAGAAAGTGCAACTCCTTGGCATCCTTATTAGGCCAGGTTACCAGATTTCAAGATGCCTAGTCTTGGAATAACTAAAGAAGAGATGGAAGATATTACATCCCTTGACAAACAAGATTAAATTATGATAGTTGAGGTACAATTTGAAAATCCTCAAGAGGTCATAAGTGTTAAATAAGAGGTGAGTTCTTATGTTGAATCTCATTGTTTGGTTGATAATGAAGAATGCTTTCCTTGTGGAAAAGAAGAAATCTTGGAAGAAGAGCCTATCTTGATAGAATAAAATGAAGAAGAGAAATCTCAATTCATGGATGATCAAGAAGACCTCATGAGTGATTATGAGGAAGAGATTACCATAAAACTCCCCTTGGTGAACAAAAGGATTATTCTTAAGATTTTGCCTCCATATTTGAGGGGATGTGTATCCATGAGGAATGTGGCCAAGATTTGAAGAAATATCTACATGAATAAGACTCCATGTTTGATCATGAGGTTGTGAATGATCATTTCAAGATTGAAGAGGTAGTGGTACTAGATGGTAAAGAGGACAAGGATGATTGGTAGCTACAAATCTAGTTATTTTAAGAACTTGAAGATCTTTGACAAGTTGAGGACCAAGTGTATGACAAGGTGAAGGAAGAGTCTTACATGGGGGACAATGACCAATATTTGGAAGATTTTCCAAAGATATTTGATGAGTTAGAATAAATTTCAGCTGAGAGGAAGCCTAATCTTGTTGAGAGCACTATGGAATAAAAGAAGGTATTCCTTGTTGAATCACCATTTTAAGTTGTAATAGAGGATACACATGACAAACGTGAGGCTATATAGATGAAATATGAGTTCATTTACTTGGTCCAATTATTTGTATTTGTTTGGTTCTCATTGAACATCATGACAATGAGGTTGGTAAACACTGTGAAAAATTTGGAGGCATCAATGATAAAGGATAAAAGGCTATATACCTCATTAATTCCTTCATGTCATGAAGCAAGAAGATTCTCAATATTTACCTTTGATCTAGGAAGGAGGTATTCTTA
Organism: Torreya grandis; assembly: GCA_037957365.1. NCBI lineage: Eukaryota > Viridiplantae > Streptophyta > Pinopsida > Cupressales > Taxaceae > Torreya > Torreya grandis. The sequence goes on along the minus strand of JARHVA010006453.1, from coordinate 607,672 downwards.
GTTTCTAGGTTTACATAATAGTTTTTTTCTAATTCCCCTAAGTGCTTTAAGCACATGTGTGTTTGCTTTGTTGGTGTGTGTCTTTTATTTTGTTTGGGTGACATAATCAAGTGGTCTTGTCTTGATCGAATTCAATGGTAAAAGGTTCTCCTTTTTTTTCTTAGAATTCATATGACTCCTAATCCCAATATATTGATAAGGTTACTGGTCTAGTTAGCATCGCAGGCATACTACCCCTGTGAGTCACCAATTTGTTGACCAAATTTGACTTTTTAATTAAATTGGGACACTTATAGATAAAAACTTGACTTTTTAGGTATATAAGGGGTGTAATATGAGTTTAATTTGGTGTATTATATGTTAATTAATGTCAATTTACATTATATTGGCTTTGGTCATTAGTTTTATTAGTCCCTTTGGTCATTTTGAGTCATTTTAGGGGTCAAAAGGGTGCAATTAATGCTTTATACAAGTTTATTTGGAAATTTTAAGGTGTAAAAATATTATTTCATGCCCCATATGTCCCTATAAGTCTTACGTAACTGAAAAAACTGAAATATGGGAGGTTATGTAGTAGAAAAGGTAGTTTTCTTGAAGGAAAAGAAAAGTTTGGCACTTGTACAGCTTCCTTGGGAAGTGTGACACATGGAAAATGGTTAGGAAATTTCTATTAATATTAATAATTCTTAATTCCATGCTTTATTATTTTAAAGTGTCATTTATTTCTCAAAATCGTTCATCTCTCTTTTCACCCTTCTTGGCAAACAGAAGTGACTTTTAGGTTTTTGCTTGGTACAGACAACTCAAGACATTTAAATGAAAATTATTTAGGTAGGTTAAATTAAAATTATATACATTAATTTACATATAGTAATTTTTAATAATTGTGGTATGTGCTTCATTAACCATCCTCATGAAGTTGACTATGTAAATCTACTAGTTATTTTGTGCACCCTATGGGTTTTGCTCTTGTTTAGGAGATTTTTTACGATCTAGATATTGATGTTTCTCATAAATTATTTATAATTATTAATATAATGTTAACCATTTTTATTTTTTTTGTGTGTGTGTGTCTGGATGGGCCAATAAGCTCAAATTTGTAGACTAGTCTCTTTTGAGTGTAATGCACAATTTTCACTAGTTTCAAGGACTTTGTGTTTCTCCATGGCTTCATAAAGTTGTTTTAAGTTCACTTAAAAAATGTTTTAAAATTTTTATATATTCCCCATTCACATTTAAATATCATTATTCAAGGTAATATTCTATGAGGATGCAATCATGAGCAATTTCCTCACACAGTCTGCCATGAATATGCGTACACAGGTGCTTAGAGAGTTTTCAAACATGGAAATGTGATATATAGGTTTGATTAAAGATTTTAATATCATAATATACCATCTAATTTTTATATGGTCAATAATTTTTTCATAGGATCAAACTCATCTTCAGTACCTACCTAAACTCATTCACTGCCTGTATGACTCTATTACCACCTACTAGTGGCTTTGATAGAGGTCTGAGAGTTAATTTTAGAGAATTGAAGCATGAGATGAAAAAACATGTCCTATAATGATTTTTACCATAATAAACCCATTTTAATATGTCAATTTTTTAAATTGGAGTTGAGATCACATCAAAAGCTCAAACTGTGTTTTAGGAAGTTGTCCCTAAAATTGTAAAAGAGAGCTCCCTAGAGTTTTGTTGATGTCTTTTGAAAGGTTTATAAATGTCCTTAATGCCTAAAAATGTTTTCATATTGTATTATATAATAATTAAAAATACTATTCAAAATTGGAAGGGTATAGAGCTAATAGAAGTTGGTTTTTTGAGACCTCAAAATTGCTCAAAAAAGCACTAAAATGTTTCATTGAAATCTATAGGACTATGACCCAAAGGAGGTTTTGACTTCCATAGGTTTAAAAATAAACTTGAAACCATGTGTGAATTTTTTAAAATGATTTAATAATACATTTTACTTCAATAACAGGCCAGCATATTTTTGAATAGCAAGGTGACAGATCCTATGCACACCTACAGGTGTGTTTAACCACAAAATATGCATCTACAACTAGGAGGATAGTTGGTAACTCAGATAGGGTGTTTGGATGATGTTTATCCCATATAACATGAAAATTATTGATATTATATTTAATTTAAATATTCAATAAGGTTTTTAAACATAAAAACAAACCCAAGAAGAAACCCAACACCTACAGCAGGGTCAGATTGCAAGGAGTCTCAATCAACAGGTAGTGAGTACTAAGGAGTGTGTTTTGGTATGGAGATAGCATGAAATGAGACAAATGATCAAATAAAAAACTAAATTGAATAAAATGAATACTTATGATAGTTTTTTAACATTTTATCATACCTAAATTTGGCATACACATGATTTTAAAACCACATACACACCTACAGGCAAGGGTAAACAAGGTTTTCTCAATCAATTAAGGAAGAGTTTAATTTGTAAACTCAAGTGCATAGAAATGATTATGTTAAGTTAATATGATTAATAAAGTTTTTAAACACATTATATTTTACCAAAATAATCTCCATGAATTTTATGTTTGATGAAACAAATCTATCCAAACCCATAATAACCCTAATTACACCTACAGTCAACCTTAATGACTGTGATAGGCAGCAGGTTAGAAAGTGATGTTTGAACACTTGAATTACATGAAAATGAATTTAAATTAGTAATAAATTATTAAATTAGACTCATGTGATGTTTTTAAAGTCATTTATAAAGATAAAACACACAAAGACAACCTACATGTATCCTCCTTAGAAGCAAAAACTCAGCTCACACCTTAGAACCTTGCACAGTCAACTCTGTACTAGACTATCTTGAGTATTTGTTGAAGTTGGGAGGTATAAAAATATAAAAAAAGGTATAAATATTTGTGTATATGTTATTTATAACTCAATTAAACCTCTCAAGTACCCATATATCTTGAGAAAATAGGGGAAGTATCCCCTATTTTGTCTCAGATATGAGGTACTTCCCTAGAATGCAAAGTGTCAAGTTTTGGAGGAAGTAGGGATAAAGTATGATATATAGGATAATTTTACCTTATTGGAAGGTGTGAGAAGGTTTAAACGAGATAAATAAATGTAATAAAAACCTCATAGGATTAGGGGACCAGGTAATATGGTCTAGATGTTTGAGTTTGCAAGCAGACTTGCCAAACACAATTAAGCCTAGTGACTAGGTGTGAGACCATTTTCATTTGTATCCATAAGTGAGATTTAAAATTTGTTATGACATGTATTTGGAATCATTTTACATTTTTTAGATCTATTTAAATACAAATAAACTAATTCTAATGATCTAAACCCTTATAGTTGCAGTCAAGCATGCTAGATAAGGGTTAGGCCTAATTCCCAAAGAGGAAGTCATTCATTATTTTGGCCTTAAAAATGAATTAAAACCTATTATATCATTTTATTAAGGTGTAATTACGTATTTTCAAACTTCAAACTTGTAGATAAAGCTTTAGTATAATCAATTTTATCTTGAGACCTTTGTTAGGCATGTGCAAATGAAAGAAAAGGTTCAATAGGACAAGTTTCAATGCTCATATATTTCATGAGGAATTTCATGGATGAAAAAGGAGTTATGGGAGGTTATCAGGGTCCTTTAAGTACATGTTTATGGAATTTTTCTGTAGGTTAGATGTCTGGGTTTTATGAACAAATCTTAAGAGGTCAAATAGGCCTAAAACCCTCCTAAACCCTTGCAAGTGACCAATTTGTGAAAATGGAGTTATAAATGCATTATAATGGCATATTTTTTATATTAAACCTACTATAAACTTTAAATAACTCTCACAGGATCCCTCACTTGCCAATCATTTGTATGGATTTCTATAGATGGGGTGAAAATAGGATATTTTTTACCATTATTTATGTTATGCTAGATACAAAAAGAGTTTTAACATGAAACCAACTTTTGGGGAAGATATATACTTTTAATAACTCCCCATATTAATTTAATTATTTAAAAAAACTCCTAAGTGTCCAAATGAGGTGATTCAACTCAGCCAGTCAAAACTAGCCTAATAGACAAGCTAGGGAGAAGTGTGAAAACTTCAAGTGAATGAATTTTTAAGGTGTCCTTGGTGATTATAATGCCATGGAGAGTCATTAAATGTGTAATTAACTTCTTCCCATGTATTTTCATGAGAAAATTATGATAATTTTGAGGCCAAGTGTGTAGGGTACATGGGAGAATAGTTTTTTGGATAGTAGATGATGATTGTTCCATTCCAATTGATTCCAGAGGACCAAGCATACAAAAAATGAATGGAGAGGCATTTATTATGTCCTTAAACTTAATTCCAATAAAAAAAACCTGGTATTAATTAGTTATAAATCATTCAAACAAGGCTAATCATGTAGGTAATTGTTTTGAGCCAGAATGAGGAGTGTTATGCCACCTTTCATGAAGTTTATGCGTTGAATTGACATTTGCACTTATTTTCCTTATATGGTTCATCCTATACCCTATTAAAATTCAAAATTAACTGATTTTATCAGATTTACAAGTGTCCTTTTTGTCCTTTCACTTATCTCTTCTTCTCTCTCTCAAGTTCTATAAGAACTAGCCATTTTGACATTGTATGAGAAGGCTCCACCTGAGTATTTTGAAGCCCTACTCAAATGTATACTTTTTGATAAATAATATAGCTAATTTTTACCTCTTACATGACTATTCTTATTAATTTTATTTATAATTTTCTATTTTTCATAAGTGAATACTAGGATTCCTTAGCATGTTTTGTCATTCTTTCATCCTATTGACAGTTGGAAAACTTATTTTTGAGGGAATGTGAAGTGTTTTAGGAGATCTCAAGGATTTATTGAGTTATTATTTTAATTATTTCCCTCATATTCCTCTTTTATATTCCTCATGTCTTGGCACATTCATCCATAACCTCACAATGTAACATTGATGTGAGAAGATGAAGATTGGAGAAGTGTATGTTCAGTTTGTCCTTTGATTTTAAGTGTAATATGCATATGGTTGGAAGTGATCAATCCATTTTTTGTATCACCTCCCTTAGGATAGGTTGTTTTCAGTTATCTCTCTCCCTTTTTACCCCCCAATTTTAGTAGTAATTACATCCAAAGCAGCACATCAAGGGAGATAGAACTATCTCGAGATCCACCTCATTCCTTAGGTTACCCACAAGCCTATAGGTCATTCCATTATGCCACTTATATGAGGAGACTTTTGTATCTCCTCAAATGGTGAAAATTAAAGTGATAATATTTTAGTGACTTGGAATTGACTATCAACAAAATTATGACATACAAATGAAAATATTCATCCCTTAATAGATATAATCACATGACGTGGAACCTCATTGACTCATTTAATGACTTCAACATTTGTCTTATCCCAAGGGAATAAAACCAAAGTATGGAATCAATTAAAACCTTGGAATTTTACTTGTTCCCTATAAATTTCCCAAAATAATAAAAAATATCTATCGAATTAATCCCCTATGAATCTATACATTAAAATTTTGTTAATTTTAAAGAATTTAATGGTGATAAAAAGATAATGAAATTCCTCAGTAGCAGTGATGTCTTTGAGTTGCAAGTCATTGATTGGAGAAAAAAGAGTTGTCCCTAGGGAAGACAATTAAATATATATGATGATTGGATTTTTTAAGTAAAAAGATAATTAAATATAGATGATGATTGGATTTATTAACTAAAAATATAATAAAATACCCATGATAAGGTTGTGATTCGAAATATTTTTTGACCTTGATATGCATTTTGAAAATAATAAAGAAAAATATTACTAATAATAGTATCATATAATTAATTTAGGATTGCCCAATAATCCACAAAATGTGAACATTGGCCCATAATGCAAGGAGGCAGTGAAAAGTGAGATGCAACATCTACATTCATAATATAAATATGTGATTACATTGTATTAAAAATAACTTAAAGTCTTAAAATTAAGGACTATTACTTACACTATCCCATTTACTCAAGGCCAAAAACTTTTTTGGCAAAGATAGATACTTTTGAACCCCATCCTAGAACCCATCACCTATAAGTAGGTCTAGAAGTTACTCACTTCTAGAAATTTTTTTTCCCATAGGAATTCCACATGGGTGGAAATATAGTGCCTTTTCAAAATAAATAAATTATAAATAAGGATGTATGTGGGATTCTAAAATTTTAATATATCCACATAAAAGTAAACCTATCAATTACCCTATTTAGTTGAAATTGTTAAAATGGTCAGCATCTTATAAATGATGTAATTTAATGAAAACTATTCAATTTATGACATGGTATTGGTAAGAAAGCATGATAGAGTGCAAACATCCTTCACCATGAAATGGATCACCTTTGCTTACAAGATAATTTATCTTAACTTAATCATTATGCATAAAACATTTCAAAGTTTAATGGATTTTGAATTTAAGGAACCGATATGGAATTAATTTTTTATTTACACAGATGATATAACTATTTTTTAAAACATAATTCACATCATTTAAACCATTTGAGGAATATGATGGAAATATGATGTATTTATACCATATCATTCAATTATAAGAAAACAATTTTTTTAAATTAAAAAAAGGGTTATTTGGTTATATTATCACTAAGGAAGGTGTAGTCTAAAATGTCATTTGAGTAAAATAACTATCACTTGAGACTACCTTGTCCTAGCTTAGCACGATACCTATCTTAGGGCCTATTTTTATCCTTTTTCATATTTCATATAGGTACAACCCACCCTAAATATACCATAAGTAACACTAAGTCATCCCCTAGGCACCCAAACCCCTTGTTCACTATCTTATGCCACTTGGACATTAGTTTGACCCTTTGGACACTGGCACATTGCACTATCGAACTAGGGATTACAATATTGTCCCTTATCTCCATACTCTCCCAACAGATATATTTTCACTCCCCAAAGCAATCCTAGGGTTGGCCTAGACCTATTTCACATATTGATAAGCACCAGAATGTTATATATAAACCACTTTCATTCACTTATCCACTATATGGAAATTGGATGCAAATACTCATTAAAAACTCATAAATGGTTGTGAAAATCAAGGTTATTTATCCTTATTCTACCCTACATCTATATACACCCATTTAAAATATCCCAAATCTCATATTAATCAAATGTTTAGTCTCAAGACACATTTAAAGAACTTAATCTAACATTCATACTAGTATTCACTTGTATTTGCACCAGCACTTACATTGGGAAAACTAAATAAATCTTGATCCTCTTTTGAGGTATTAGTATATAGGCAATGCTCAACACATGGGTTGTTGAGGTCACATCTTGCCTACCCTTTCACTCTTTTCTACTTGTGCTCCTCAAATACCCTAGAAACATGGAAGATTAAGGTTTGACATTTAAATCAATCAAAATAGGGAACATATAAAAAACTGATATTTGTCCACATAAGTACCAACATCTTAGGACCAAGTAAAGCTACACCCAAATTTTCATTATCACTACTTACAAAGGGACACTACCATGGTACAAAGGACATTAACATAGTGTGATACCATTCAAGGGACTCTGCTATTATCTAAGAGGGTTTTTGACCCATCATTTCTATTCACAACACCTAGGATAGTTCTTGTACCATTTTTTAGTGTATCATTTGTCCATCTCAGTCAATTTAAAGCTAAGTACATCTCTTGAAGTTCATTTTATATTTATAAAATAATCATAAAAATCAATTATTGTACAAATCAGTGGATGTAACTATTTTTAGATTTATTCCTTGATTTATTATTCTAGGACTTTATCACACTAGGGTTTTATATTCCATAATTCCCTTAAAATTTAAATCATTTGGTGAACCTGACTTACTTCAAATAGTGACAAAACCCTATCCCTATATTTTCTTAGGTTTAGTATCCTTTTTTTCTCGTATTTGAATTTTATATGCTAGGCTTTTCAGATTTCATATATTTTTTTATAGTAACCTTATATCATTTTTTTTACTATGTGCTATCTAATAAAATTTATATCTCTTCCTTTGAAAATAAGTTCTAGGCTTAGTGGTAACCCTATTAATCATACTTATATTCCTTCCATTTGAGCCCATACCTTAGATAAAGGACTAGTTATAACCCCCTCATTGTTCCTTCCCACGCTGATTATGTGGAATTTAATGATAATAAATTGAAACATGACTAATACAATCAAAATATTGATGATACACAAGATAAGACTTAAGACACAATCTCACCCTCGCTGATGACAATTTAATAATTAATAAAGATGAGATCTTACAATGTTTTAGAGATAAAATTTAGGAGTAGCCTCTTAATCATACAATGATTTTTCAAGACATATTGGAAATTAAAAAAATGTCACTTGGCCAATCCTCTAATCCCATAGATGCTAATATTTTTACACCTACTAATGGGGAAACTCATACTCTACAACAACCGGCTATAACTAGACAACCTTCACTAGTGGCACAACTCTTTTGTCTAGTACACATCCTTACTCGTTATATGTATAACCCCTTTGATAGGACATCAATTATCTGTAATCTAAGGTGTTACACATTCAACAGTGTTAGGTTGTGGAGCTAAAAGCTTCACTGATGTAGACATGGAGGAGGTTGCAGGAGAGTTGCAGAGTATCACTATCGCCAGCGTCGATCAGGCCAACCGACGTCGGCAGGTTTAGGCAGGAAGGCAACTGATGTCGGTCAGTAGTCAGCCGATGTCGGCACCCCCCACGTAGACAGGGACCGACGTCGGTCACCTGTGTGGTTTGACTGCGAGTATATTATGGGCAGTGGGTTGACGAACCAAGTGTTTGCATGATTAGAGCTATTTATAGACTGAGAGCTGTGGATCTAATTATTGTAATTAGATGTCTAATTATTGTTTGGATGAGATCTATATAATAGACTCATGGTTGTATTGGAAACTTGTGCTAGGGAATAAGAGAGCAAATAGCTCCTTCAGAGAGAGGTAGAGTAATGGTGCATTCCTCCTAGTGCCACAGTACCAAGCGTGTTGGTGCTGGATTGGAGAGTCAGCTGGATTCTTCAGGTATGTATGATCTTGGTCATCAGGTGAGCATGGCCCTTATAGGAGATCTACATGGTAAGTAAGATCATTGATCTGCAGGTGTGTGTGTGTGTGTGCAAGGTCAAGGTTCACAGGTTTGCAGAACCATTTATTGATTTGTAGGTTGGAGATCAGATAGGACAGTAACACAATAGGGAGCAGGATCAGGCAGGATCTACTTGGAGTACGGTGTGTACTCACTATGATGTATGTGGAGTACATGGAGAGCTAAGAGGAAGGCAAGGTATTTCCTTCCATAAGTATGGTCTGTTGAAGTGCAGGTTATTTTAGGTTCATGGGAGATCTACTTGAAGTACCTTGAGTACTTGTGGAGTGCGTGGAGCACTTGTGGTGTGTGTGGAGCACTGGAGGTGAACACCAACTCTGTGTTTGAGTTGTGTGTTGGGACTTGAGAGAGAGAGCTTTGAGGAGAGAATTATTGTTCACTTGAGGTGTGGGAAACCTCTGAAGAGGTGGTGGAGAAGAGGTGGCATCTTCTTTATTGTATTCTTTTCTGTAAGAGTTATTAATACAAGTTGTGTATTATTTCTCATATTCTGTGTTATTCTGAATTCTAGTTACTTGTGATTTTGGTTATTTCCGCATATTAAGTTGCTTGGTTTGGTAATCATATTGTGCTCTTTCTGAGGAGCAAGATCCTAACAAGAGGAATCAGAACAGGTGTGTTTGTTCTTGGATTTCCCTACAATTGGTATCAGAGCTTTTGGTTGGGATACTAACAGATTGGTTTAGATCTGGGTAGTGTGTTTTGATTACAGGTCACTCTCAGGGGTTTTCGATTGAGTGGGAGTAGAGCAATGGCAGATGAAAGTAAGCTAAGAATGGAGGAGTTAAAAAGCACAGATGGTCACTTACGGTCCCATGGAAAGAAAGAGCAGGTAAAAAAACATTGTTGGTCTGTGGAAGATCAGCATGAAGAAATTGAAGAAGTAGATGTTGCAGGTGTTGTTGCACAGGATGCTCTGGGAGGTTTCTTAGATAAAGTTGAATCTTGGTTAATAGATTCGGTTGCCTCTTTCCATGTAGCCCCAGGTAGAGGAGTTGGTGAGCCTTGACAAAGGATTGGCAAAGGGGAAGTGAAGCTGAAATTGCAGGCGGCCAACACACAGGTGTTGATGAAGGTCATGCAGGTCCCAAGTTTGGAGGTATGGCTAATTTCTTTAGAAAGATTTGGTGATGAGAGATGCACAAGAACTCTCACAGCGGTTGCACTTGAATTAGTTGGTGGTAAGAAAACAGGTACTCTTTATCTACTTGTTTATATTACTGATTCTTGTTCTGTTGCGGAGACGTGGATTCATAGGCTTGGTCACATGAGCAGGAAGGAGATGCATGTTCTTAAGTGGAAGACAGATGTATTTGATAGGCTTAAGAACTGGAAAGCCTTGGTGTTCTTGGAGGAGATGGCAGACAAAAACTAGTGGATGGTGCTGGATACTTCTGAGCAGAGCAGTTTGGACATGGAGATTGATTCAAAGGAGCTCGCAGGTAAAAAGTCATCACTCACAGGTGAACACAGGTACCGGTGTCGGTCAGGAGGAACCGGCATCGAACAGACAGGTGCCGATGTCGGTCATATGCAGACCAAAGTTGGTGATGTCGGGCAGGGTAAGACCGAAGTCGGTTAAAAGGACTGATGTCGGCAGTAGGTAAGACTGATGTCGGTCAGGAGGATCGACGTCGGCAACAGGGACACCGACGTCAGCAGGGTTGATAGTCAAGGACAGACGCATGGGAACTGACGTTGGTCGGATGCAGACTATGGAGTGACTGAGGTCGGTCATTGTAACAAATTTTGGGTGGACAGCACGCTGTTAAGGAGTCTCAAACACCCATACAGAGGACTAAAGATGTAAGTAGGCCCTCAAATTCGTTGTTCCTCTTCTTTATACTCATTGTTGATTGTAGAGTAGGAAGGATCTAGGAAACAGGTGGGAGCATGGCAGGAATATGATGCAGAACCAAATGGGAGTTTTGGTAGGGTTGCCAGCCAGTGCGAAAGCACAGAGACGAATGGATTCCTTAGTTGAAGAATAGAGTGAACGGATACATGAGACGGAAGACCAGGCATATGGTCTTGAGGAATCTGAGGATAGTGGTATAGGTTTTGATAGGTGGAGGATGAAGCGTGGCTTCAGTCAATGTCAGGGTAACTACTGTGGTTTGACTTACCAGGGGGATGGTGATTGCAACATCATTCTATTGCTGTATCTGGATGGTATGCTAGCTAATAGGTTTGTACATACAGGGTTTTGCTGAGCTAAGGGTAAGATTAGTTCAATGGCATGTCATGAGGAGTTTGGAGCAGTGGAATTCTTTGACATGGGAGACATGGAGATCACAGGTAGATTTTGTCTCCATTGGGAGCTGATGTGAATTAGGTGTTGGCGAGGTTCAGGATGCAGAGCCGGAGCACACTAAGGGCTGGATAGGTACAGTGTCCAAAATCACATGAGGTCTGGTATAGACTTGAGTTTTCCCATGCAGTGGGAGCTATCAGAGAGTTAGGAGCCAATTCAGGGAAGTGGGTTCTCAGGTATTTGAGAGGGACCAGCAACAGGTATTGCTATGCAGGGTCAGGACTTCACTACATGGGTTTGTAGGTTCGGATGTCGCAGGGTACTCGGATGACAGGAGGTACACCACGAGATGTGTGGTGGGTTGTCTTCAGGATTGATCTTGAAGAGGGATACAAACTAGGAAATAGATTAAATGGAGTACAGGTACAGGTACAGTGTAGCTGTTTATTTCCAAGTGGGAGATTGTTAGGTTGTGGAGATAAAAGCTTCACTGATGCAGACACGGAGGAGGTTGCAGGAGAGTTGCAGAGTATCACTGTCATCGATGTCAGTCAGGCCAACCGATGTCGATAGGTTTAGGCAGGAAGGAAACTGACGTCGGTCAGTAGTCAGCCAACGTCGGGACCCCCCAGTTAGATAGGGACCGACGTCGGTCACCTGTGTGGTTTGACTACGAGTATATTACGGGTAGTGGGTTGACGAACCAAGTGTTTGCATGATTAGAGCTATTTATAGACTAAGAGCTGCAGATCTAATTATTGTAATTAGATGTCTAATTATTTTTTGGATGAGATCTATATAATAGACTCATGGTTGTATTGGAAACTTGTGCTAGGGAGTAAGAGAGCAAATAGCTCCTTCAGAGAGAGGTAGAGCAATGGTGCATTCCTCTTAGTGCCACAATACCAGGCGTGTTGGTGCTGGATTGGAGAGTCAGCTGGATTCTTCAGGTATGTATGATCTTGGTCATCAGGTGAGCATGGCCCTTATAGGAGATCTACATGGTAAGTAAGATCGTTGATCTGCAGGTGTGTGTGTGCAAGGTCAAGGTTCACAGGTGTGCAAAACCATTTATTGATCTGTAGGTTGGAGATCAAATAGGACAACAACACAACAGGGAACAGGATCAGGTAGGATCTACTTGGAGTACGGTGTGTACTCACTGTGATGTACGTGGAGTACATGGAGAGCTAAGAGGAAGGCAAGGTAGTTCCTTCCATAAGTATGGTCTGTTGAAGTGTAGGTTATTGCAGGTTCATGGGAGATCTACTTGAAGTACCTTTAGTACTTGTGGAGTGCGTGGAGCACTTGTGGTGTGCGTGGAGCACTGGAGGTGAACACCAACTCTGTGTTTGAGTTGTGTGTTGGGACCTGAGAGAGAGAGAGCTTTGAGGAGAAAATTATTGTTCACTTGAGGTGTGGGAAACCTTTGAAGAGGTGGTGGAGAAGAGGTGGCATCTTCTTTATTGTAATCTTTTTTATAAGAGTTATTAATACAAGTTGTGTATTGTCTCTCATATTCTGTGTTATTCTGAATTCTAGTTACTTGTGATTCTGGTTATTTCTGCATATTAAGTTGCTTGGTTTGGTAATCATATTGTGCTCTTTTTGAGGAGCAAGATCCTAACAAGAGGAATTAGAGCAGGTGTGTTTGTTCTTGGATTTCCCTACAATTGGTATCAGAGCTTTTAGTTGGGATACTAACAGATTGGTTTAGATTTGGGTAGTGTGTTTTGATTACAGGTCACTCTCAGGGGTTTTTGATTGAGTGGGAGTAGAGTAATCGCAGATGAAAGTAAGCTAAGAATGGAGGAGTTGAAAAGCACAGATGGTCACTTACGGTCCCATGGAAAGAAAGAGCAGGTAAAAGAACATTGTTGGTCTGTGGAAGATCAGCATGAAGAAACTGAAGAAGCAGATGTTGCAGGTGTTGTTGCACAGGATGCTTTGGGAGGTTTCTTGGATAAAGTTGAATCTTGGTTAATAGATTCGGTTGCCTCTTTCCATGTAGCCCTAGGTAGAGGAGCTGGTGAGCCTTGCCAAAGGATTGGCAAATGGGAAGTGAAGCTAAAATTACAGGTGGCCAACACACAGGTGTTGATGAAGGTCATGCAGGTCCCAGGTTTGGAGATATGGCTAATTTCTTCAAAAAGATTGGGTGATGAGAGATGCACAAGAACTCTCACAGTGGTTGCACTTGAATTAGCTGGTGGTAAGAAAATAGGTACTCTTTATCTACTTGTTTATATTACTGATTCTTGTTCTGTTGCAGAGACGTGGCTTCGTAGGCTTGGTCACATGAGCAGGAAGGAGATGCATGTTCTTAAGCGGAAGACAGATGTATTTGATAGGCTTAAGAACTGGAAAGCCTTGGTGTTCTTGGAGGAGATGGCAGACAAAAACCAGTGGATGGTGTTGGATACTTCTGAGCAGAGCAGTTTGGACATGGAGATTGATTCAGAGGAGCTCACGGGTAAAAATTCATCACTCACAGGCAAACACAGGTACCGGCGTTGGTCAGGGGGAACCAGCATCGAACAGACAGGTGCCGATGTCGGTCATATGCAGATTGAAGCCAGTGATGTCAGGCAGGGTAAGATCGACGTCGGTTAGGAGGACTGACATCAGTAGTAGGTAAGACCGACATTGGTCAGGAGGACCGACGTCAGCAACAGGGACACTGACGTTGGCAGGGTCAGTAGTCAAGGATGGATGCATGGGAACCGACGTCGGTCAGATGCAGACTGTGGAGTGACCGAGGTCGGTCACTGTAATGGATTTTGGGTGGATAGCACACTGTCAAGGAGTCTCAAACACCCATACAGAGGACTGAAGACGTAAGTAGGCCCTCAAATTCATTGTTCCTCTTCTTTATACTCGTTGTTGATTGTAGAGCAGGAAGGATCCAGGAAATAGGTGGGAGCATGGCAGGAATATGATGCAGAACCAAACGGGAGTTTTGGTAGGGTTGCCAGCCGGTGTGAAAACACAGAGATGAATGGATTCCTTAGTTGAAGAATAGAGTGAACAGATACGTGAGACGGAAGACCAGGCATATGGTCTTGAGGAAGCTGAGGATAGTGGTACAGGTTTTGACAGGTGGAGGATGAAGCGTGGCTTTAGTCAATGTCAGGGTAACTACCGTGGTTTGACTTACCAAGGGGATGGTGATTGCAACATCATTTTGTTGCTATATGTGGATGGTATGCTAGCTAGCAGGTTTGTACATACAGGGTTTTGCTGAGCTAAGGGTAAGATTAGTTCAGTGTCATGTCATGAGGAGTTTGGAGCAGCAAAATTCTTTAACATGGGAGACATGGAGATCACAAGTAGATTTTGTCTCCAGTGGGAGCTGATGTGAATCAGGTGTTGGCAAGGTTCAGGATGTAGAGCCGGAGCACACTAAGGGCTGGACAGGTATAGTGTCCAAAATCACATGAGGTCTGGTATAGACCTGAGTTTTCCCATGCAGTGGGAGCTGTCAGAGAGTTAGGAGCCAATTCAGGGAAGTGGGTTCTTAGGTATTTGAGAGGGACCAATAGCAGGTATTGTTATGTAGGGTCAGGACTTCACTACATGGGTTTGTAGGTTTAGATGTGGTAGGGTACTCGGATGACAGGAGGTACACCACGGGATGTGTGGTGGGTTGTCTTCAGGATTGATCTTGAAGAGGGATACAAACCAGGAAATAGATTAGATAGAGTACAGGTACAGGTATAGTGCAGCTGTTTATCTCCAAGTGGGAGATTGTTAGGTTGTGGAGCTAAAAGCTTCACTGATGTAGACACAAAGGAGGTTGCAGGAGAGTTGCAGAGTATCACTATCACCGGTGTCGGTCAGGCCAACCGATGTCGACAGGTTTAGGCAGGGAGGCAACCGATGTCAGTTAGTATTCGGTCAACGTCGGCACCCCCCAGGTAGACAGGGACCGACGTCGGTCACCTGTGTGGTTTGACTGTGAGTATATTACGGGTAGTGGGTTGATGAACCAAGTGTTTGCATGATTAGAGCTATTTATAGACTGAGAGCTATGGATCTAATTATTGTAATTAGATGTCTAATTATTGTTTGGATGAGATCTATATAATAGACTCATGGTTGTATTGGAAACTTGTGCTAGGGAGTAAGAGAGCAAATAGCTCCTTCAGAGAGAGGTAGAGCAATGGTGCGTTCCTCCTAGTGCCACAGTACCAGGCGTGTTGGTGCTGGATTGGAGAGTCAGCTGGATTCTTCAGGTATGTATGATCTTGGTCATCAGGTGAGCATGGCCCTTATAGGAGATCTACATGGTAAGTAAGATCATTGATCTACAGGTGTGTGTGTGTGTGTGCAAGGTCAAGGTTCATAGGTGTGTAGAACCATTTATTGATCTATAGGTTGGAGATCAGATAGGACAGCAACACAACAGGGAGCAGGATCAGGCAGGATCTACTTGGAGTACGGTGTGTACTCACTGTGATGTACGTGGAGTACATGGAGAGCTAAGAGGAAGGCAAGGTAGTTCCTTCCATAAGTATGATCTATTGAAGTGCAGGTTATTGTAGGTTCATGGGAGATCTACTTGAAGTACCTTGAGTACTTGTGGAGTGCGTGGAGCACTTGTGGTGTGCGTGGAGCACTGGAGGTGAACACCAACTCTGTGTTTGAGTTGTGTGTTGGGACCTGAGAGAGAGAGCTTTGAAGAGAGAATTACTATTCACTTGAGGTGTGGGAAACCTCTGAAGAGGTGGTGGAGAAGAGGTGGCATCTTCTTTATTGTATTCTTTTCTGTAAGAGTTATTAATACAAGTTGTGTATTGTCTCTCATATTTTGTGTTATTCTGAATTCTAGTTACTTGTGATTCTGGTTATTTCCGCATATTAAGTTGCTTGGTTTGGTAATCATATTGTGCTCTTTTTGAGGAGCAAGATCCTAACAAGAGGAATCAGAACAGGTGTGTTTGTTCTTGGATTTCCCTACAAACAGGGTGCTATTAAACCATCTTATGCCTTGGATTCTCATATGATCCTACATACACCTTTAGCACAACATATATTAGTAATTCTTTTTCCCTCTATATTTGTGTCACCCAAGCTCACTTTGTATGATGGTAAGGATGACCCAAAACATCATGTCCATGATTATCATATAGCATGTCTTGAGTATGTGTCCAATGATTGTCTCTTGACTAAGTTGTTCCCTCATAGTTTAAAAGACAATGCATTACAATGGTTCTACGATCTTCCCAATCAATCCATCACAGCATTAAATCCACTATCAAATATGTTTTTGTCACACTTGTTAATCAATATTAGTGAAAATGATTCATATGCTCAAGTTGCATAACTAAATCTAAAATTCAATGAGCTAATAGTTGTATATGTCTTGAAATATAAAAGTATATCAGTAAAGATGACTATCCCCATGGAAGATAAATAAATCCAAACCATATTCAAGCAAAGTTTATTATTAGCATTACATGAAGCTATACTATTAAAAAAAATTCCATCATTCATAGATATATGCCATATAGTGAAATAATGGGAAGTTAAGCTTCTATCCATGGGTAAATTAACATGTGCAACTAGATTAGATTCAACTAATAAGTCCCCATATAAGGTGAGGCCCACTGAAAATAAGAATGATCAAAACACAACATTTAATGCATCCTTAGAGCCACCTGATTACATGGTTTTATTAGCTCCTCCAAGGAGACATTTAACAAATATTCATGAATCATTAGCATATGTTATATAGTAACTCTTGGAATGTAACATCATATCTCTCCCTCCCATAAAAAAGGTTGATACGAATAGGCCTTTTCTAAAGAGTTATGATGCCAATGCATTTTTATGACTATCACAGAGCACCATGCCATATGAAAAATAGATGCATCAATTTGAGATATAAGATATAATATTTGATAGATGTTAATATCATTGATGTTAGCATTCATATAATGGTACCCATAGAAAAACCAAAAAAAGCAAAAATATTAAAAATATTTTTAGATCTATTACCAAAGCATACAACTAATGAGATAATAGGTACTTTAGTTATTCATTATACTTATTAGGCACATCTACCATAAGAATATTATCATACACATATGATGGACACACACCCTCTAAATAATATAATTAGTGTGTATCATACTATATTTCCAACTCGACATCTCATCACTTTATAAAAGTAGGAGATCATCAATGATGACTCATATTTATATGCCATGTTTCTATGAGCTTACATTAATCATCATCCTATTCAAAGTGTCATTTTTGAAAATGGGTCAAGAATTAACATGTGTACTATTGCACATCTACATAGCTTGTGTTATTCAAATTAGCATGTTTCTCAGATAGATACAATTATTTATATAGCTTGTATATGTTTCTTAAATATATACATGCTAATCAAGTGGTTATAGTCTAGGTCCTTCCATATGAGTATCCCTTACCTATTCCCCAACCATTTAAACCATAGACATTATTTATATATCTACACACATCTTCTATTATCACATATATGATATCAATTAAGCCACCAATGTAGGTGAGGTATACTCCTATAGTATAACCACATACCAATACTCTCCCATGAAGACTTACATTAGAGAGACCATTATGTTAGATAAAAGTCATGGATTTTAGAGAACCTCTCTGCCCCATTACCATATAGGTTAGTGTTACAACATAAACAACACATACCATTCATAACTTCTTCTACTAAATGGGTCCCTAACAACCCCATAATTCACAATCATGTTCGGTCAGCTCCACAGATACATAACCCTTATCCATAAGTAATTTTTGTTATAGATTACTCAGTACATCCAATTTCCAAATCTTAGATACCACCTTACATAACATGTATGTTCACTTTTTATTGATTTGATATAGGATACCTCGATATTGAGTCTCTTGCAAGACTAATTAGTTAATATTTTATTTTTTACTTGTACATAATTTCTCTTAACTTTTTCCTAGTATGTTATTCCATCTTCATGTTACTTGTACATAAATTATACTTAGAAAACACAAAAACAATATAATATGTTTAAAAATACAAAAACATTCAAATATTTTCTCAAAAATACAAATTTTAGATTATTTAAATTTCCATGTTTACATTCCTTATATTTTATAGATACTAATTATGTTATCTATGCTAGTATAGTCAATTTTATAATACATACATGCTTCACTTTTTCCTTTAAAGTGTTCATAGATTAATACAAGAATCAGGTCCTTTACATAGATATATATTTCCTACTATCTATGCATTAGGGGAACATACATAGATACACAGATTTAGCATTGATACATTTGCCTATTTGGGGAATAATACTACATAGCTTCCAGTTTGTGATGTTACATCTTTATATGCTTCATATCACAAATTTAAAATTGATTATTTTTTAATATTGAACATCCTATACTAAATTATTTTTTTTCTGACTACCACTATTATAGACTCAGCTTATGTACATCTTTGGTCTTACACAAATGTGTAGCACATGTTTATGCATTCTTTATTTCTAGCTTTAGTATCTTAGATTGATTTGTATATCATTAATTATACATCTATTCAAGGTAATTTGAATATGTCATTTATTTATTGATCTAATAAAATTCTTTTCATTATGTGTATGCTTTGGATATGTACCCATGTCCTTGTGTGTGCCTTTGTGATTGTGTATGTAGACATATGAACATGTGCTGGTAGAAGAATTTATATTGTAAAGCTATATAGGATATTTTTTTGATATTCATGTGTTATGTACTCATTTTTTCATTGTATAAGTCTATTTTGTCTTATCTTCATGACTTTTAATAGGCTAGAATATGAATAGACTCCACTTTTGGTACAAATTATGAGAAGAAGATGAACATTCATAGACTAGATACATATATATATACTTTTTATTGTAATAAGAAGAGAGTTTCAGTTTTGAAGAGATCAATAGAGATTCATCTATTTATGGTTACCTATGTGATTTCTTATTATGTTGCATGTGTTCTTGTGTGTAATGTTTTAGTTACTTTCTATCTAATTGATTTGAATGCTTTATTTATGTTTATTAAACACTAATTATTATTAATTCCTAAATGACATTGAATAATTAATGCTTATTATGTTCTCATTATCCAAACTCCTATATGAATATAATACATTATTCTATGCACTCAATGTATATCATAGCTATCCTCATCCTTATCATGTTTTGATGCTTCAAAAACCTCTACTAATAATGGTGTGATGAGCATGGCTTCTCCTTTTAAGATGGAATTATGCTAAGATGGTTACTAGGGTAAAGAGATATTGAGATATGGCTAGACCAAATGATATGTAATTTTACATAATAAGAATCTAAATGGATTGGTCTTACCATATAGTAAATCATTTTAGAATATATTTATGGAGAGATTTACAAAATATTCTAGTGTGAATTACCTGAATTGTTAGCTAAAGAGCTAGCATGATTGGAATATTATTTTTTAATACAAGGATGAAAGAAACTATAATCTAGACTAAAGGAAATATAGACTGGTTGTAGAGATTGTAAACTAACTAGATAAGAGAAATAGATCATTGGGTTGCTACTACAATAGATAGACATATAAATAAGTTTATAGTACAAGGATATATATATTTCAAAGCTATGAAGAAATTCATTTTTATAATAATTCAAGGGAAATTTTTTAAGTGACTACTTATCCTCATGAAGATGTTGGTTATGGACAAGGCCATGGTGCCTACTCTAGACAATATGAAGTAGTCATTTTATGTGTATGGGGATGTGTGCAACATGATAGTGAATGATGATTATAGGAGAAGATAAATATTAAACCTAAATCTATAATGGATACATGAGGAAAGAAAAGTATGGATTTAAAATGTGACCTATGACAACAGGCTAGATGGAGTAAACATAAGAATACCCAGGTAGCTATGATTAGAGTTAAGAGTAGAAGTAAAATAGATTAATAACAAGAAAAAAGATATGAATAAATATGTTACGGAAGAAGAAGAAGAATCCTAATATAAATAAAGAAGTGATGAAAAATGAGAGGAAGAAGAGATGTTTGAAGAAGGAAAGAATAGTGTAGAAGTAGATCATCTAGATGATAGGTGTAATGCACAGCTACAAGAATGGGTATTATCAAAATAAAGACATGAAGTATTAAACAAATAAGTATAATAAATTTGTAGAGTAATCATAGTTTAAAGCTTAGAAGAAGAAGTCATAGGAAATAATCATTCACCAAGAGAGCACACGTCTTTACATCCCAATTTCTTATATTCTAGTAGAAGTTTTCAACTAGATGAATAGGCAAATAGTAGTTAGGAAGGTCTATTTTTAGAACAAATACATCATTTAGATACTAAAATAGAAATAATATTGGTTCATTAGGCTTTGAAGACCATAGTGTTTTTTGAAACCAATTAGAGAAGCAAGAAACATAGAAAAATAGAGTGTGCAGATTAACTTTTTTATTGCATAGGTAAATCTTCATAGTGTGAAAATAGAATCACATAAAACATATCCTTCCACTATAATATCTATGCAGTAGATCCCCTTGACACCATTTTATAAAATGGGTGTTTTAAGAGCATTTATAAATCTAATGACATATGATGGGTCTGTAAACCTTGACAATTAGTTACTAGCATGTGATATGGGATTTCAAGCTAAGGCTATTACTGATGATGCTATAAAGAAGTGTGAGTTAATAATGGAATTGAATGGAAGATTAATTGATTTTATGTACCATAGAGAAATTACATAGGCAAGTCTATAGTAGGTTAAAGAATTATTATCATAGAATTTAAGGTAAATAAATATACAAGTCAAACTATTTAAGACCTAAATAAGATTAGATGGAAGTCATGAGACTCAGTCTATGATTATGATCACAGGTTCTCCAATGTTATGAATAAGGTAGAATTTGCCTTAGTAGATAAATATAAAGGTACATGTTTTATCAAATCGTTACATGCAATAATAAGATTCACTATAGTACAGACTCAATGTGATACTAAGGCAGATGCTAGATCTATTGCTATATGATTGGATAAAATTTAAGACTATGGGGAAGTTCCCATAATGGGTTCTAAGATTGAAAATACATTTCAAGATTTTATGAAGACAATGGAACAATATCATGAAGTAGATAAACTTAAGCCAAATCTATGGTGAATGGAGTGCAGGAAAGAAGGACATCACATGAATGATTATCCTAAGATCAAGATATATTCCTTTAAAATCTGTAAAGCAGTATGACACATAACAATGTAGTGTCATCTTCTATAATAATATGTTAAAATCCCATAGAATTTATATTATAGTTTTTGTAAGTCAAATAATCATGATGAAAATAATTGTAGGACTTTGTTGGAGCTTAAATAAGAAATTATAAATAATGTATTTGTCATCACTATGTAGCAAGTGTCCTTATGAAAATAGATGATTCTAGGCCCAGAGGTCAATAAGGATTATGAAAACCAAGTAGGTCTATAATGGATTCCTAGTTCACCTCAGTACTAGCATTAAGGTCTGGCCAGATGGACCCCTCCTTGATCAAGATAGACACCATATTCACCACAATACTAGTACACAACACCTTGGAATCCAAAAATGATGTAGTAACAATAAACAATTTGGACCCCACCAGCTGTGAAACAATAATTTGTAATTGGAGATAATACCTAGTAGTATTAGAACTAGAATATAGTGCAATAATAGGGAGGTTATAGATGAGGTTATTAGTCAAATAAAAGAGGATCTAAAAGTAGACATAGAGGAGGTTACCAAGGTGGTAGAGGAAATAATTATCAAAGAACTCATTTGTAATGTTACTTGTGCGGACAGTATAATCATGTGCAATGAAATTTCCCTTTGAATCCCCAAAGATAATATTACTATGCATATTGTAGAGTATATGAGCAACATGAGACATTAAACTGTCCTATCTTGGAAAAACAAAGAAAAGAAAAGGTCATCATGAATGTTAACATGGTGAATGTGTAGCCTAAGGAGGATGCATTTATAAATGTCATTAAAATACACCAACAAATAGAGAGAGGATTTCCTCCTCTCAAAATTCCTTAGGACTAGGGAATTTATAAATTAATATAGGACAAATATCTTTACCCAACTATAGAAAAGAGTCTCATGTATGAATTTCCATAGAAGTCAAAAAATATTCAACATGAAGACACTACTGAAGGAGATGTTGCAAAAATAGATACCCAAATGTATGGTCAAATTATGTGCATTATGCATCATAATTTAGTTATTATTACACTAACATATTTACTAAAGCTTTTAGGTACACTACACAATGAATACATCTCTCATAACATCACAAACTTGTTACATAATTTACTAGAGTGTGCAGAGTGAGGGCAACATAAGATATAAAATCTTGTTTGGTATATTAAAAATAATAATCCATGTGATGTAGATGCACAAATAAACATTAAAGTTTTAGGATATGAAATTCTAAATGTTGTCTTTGACTTTGGCAACATAGCCAACATGATCCCTAGGTTGACATGGGAGGCGATTGGATGACCAATTCTAAGTTACATCCCAGTGATTCTGAGCTTAGTAGACTATGGAAGAGTTGAGCCCATTTTCATATTGGAATAAACTAAGATAAAAGTCACAAAATTGAGCCTGTGAGGTGACTTTGAAGTCATCGATATGGATACCAACAACTAATTACCCTACACTGATTGGAAAAAAATTGGCATATGATTGTTAGATGACTATAATTACTATGCAAAATCAACAAGAGGAACATCAATGAGATAATATTGTCATCATTAATCTGAATAAGTTTCATAAACCCTACATAATTCTGATTAAACTAGACTCTCCTTATGTTTCATAATAAATTAGTTAGATAAAGGTAAACTCTAAAGAAAACCCAAAAATCTGCACGCATTTGAGTGTAACTTCTTGTATGACCATACTAAACATTAGGTATAATATTTACTCACTCAATAGTTAAATACATATAAACAATGGAAGAATAAATCAATATTTACTCAGCCATTGGCACCTTAGTTTTTCATAGAGGATTGTGTGCCTATGTCCGTTAAATCCCCTACTCACTTAGAATTTGATTTTCTCTATCAATAAAATGTTCATATGTAGGATTATATATAGTCAACTAGAGAAGGAACTTTTCATTTTGAAATAGCTTTATCTATCAGTGGAGATTCATATATGCATCTACTAAATTGGGCTCATGATGATCATGAAATCCAACCTATGAGAATGGCCTTCACCTATGAGAGACAAATTATTTTATATTATGAGATAAAAGATATCAATCAATTCATTATACACCTAAAAATCTATGTACCTATAATTAGTCATTGGGTCATTTCCTTGAATTATGCTTTAAAGCAAGTTGCAATTACATGGTGGGAAATTCATAGAGATGATTAGCTCGATTGGGATGATGCATGTGAGCTTATGAATAGTATATTTTAACTATCGTAGGCCATCAAAATTCATTGGCCTTTATTTTAAGAAGGTTAGTTCCCTAAAATTCATATTCATAAATGTGTTGAGGTCTAAACTAAATGATATGTGGTGCTAAAGTATTGGGTTCACATCTTTCATTACACACTTGCCCATTTACAATCAACATGGTATATGCTTCATGAACACCGGAAGGAGATAAAGCATTGGGTTTAGGGCTAGAGAAACTGTATAAAAACTTTTGCTTTTGAAGATGATAATCCTATGGTTCATAATGTGCTACTAAAAATCAAACATTTCCTATGCCATGGGTGTGTATAAGATTTAACCACCATGATAGAATTTATTACATAGAAGAATGTAGCCTATGATCTAAATATAGCATTACAAAGATATAAATATGCTAAGATGGAAGAAAAATCTCTTATGTAATCATGCCATCGAATATCAAATGAAAAGGAGGAAATTGAAGATTTAGATATTGATGGTGATATCAATCAAACTAATGTTTTTGAACTTGAAAGGCTAGTAGAGCCATTAAAAGACCCAGTCACAAAACCCATTGAAGAAGAAAAGTTGTGCAACATACAAATTATAAAATAGGAAGGGCAATGAATTATATTGATTTTATTACTAAGAAAAAGTATAATATTTATTAAAATCCTATTAAAAATCATGTGGGTCAAAAGCAAGGATATTCCCAAACTAGTACATATAGGTGACTGTTAGACTCAATTTGAAGTTTTAGAAGCGATGCAACTTCTATGGGATTATTAAGATGTGTTTCCCACTAAATTTTTAGAGGTCATAAGATTCAATCCATCCCTAGGTGAAATGCATATCAAACATAAGGAGTGAACATGACCCATAAATAAACAACCATTCAAGTTGATTCCAAACATGAAGTTGAAAGTGAAGGCTAAACTAGAGAGAGTGCAAGATGTAGGTATAATTTATCCCATAGAAAAATAATATTGGGTTAGTCCAATGGTATTGAATCCTAATTAAATAGGTTAGATCAGAGTATGTGGTGATTATCGAATTTTGAATAATGCATATGTGAATGATCCATTTGTATTCCCTTTATAGATAAAGTTTTAAAATTTGTCATAGGTCATGAAGTCTACTCTTTAACAGATAGATTTAGTGGCTATCATCAAATACCCATCATAGAATAATATAGAACTAAAAATAATTTTTCCATTGAATGGGGATCCTTTTCATACAAAGTAATCTCTTTTGGCCTCAAGAATACATTTGTAGTTTTTTCTCAAGTAGTGGTGACTATGTTTAAGGATTTCATTAATGACTTCATGAAAGAGTATCTCAGTGATTGGGTAGTCTTTTATTTATTTAAATAACATTTTTCCAAGATGTGCCTCATGATAGAATGGTATTTAACTTTGTCTATTGCCTAAATTTGAAAAGTTCTTATTTTTTACACCTTTTGATGTCATTCTAAGTCATGTAATGTGTAGTGAAGGGATTTTAGTGGACCAAGTCAAAATTATAGTCATTTTTAGTATGACTCCACCAGTCAGCTCCATGGAAGTGTGATATTTTTTTGGCCATATAGAGTAATATTGGAAGTTTATTAAGGGCTATGCATCCATTTTGTCTCTATTAGAGTATTTATCACATAAAGGTGTGAAGTTTGTATGGACTTATGAGTGTCAAATAACCTTCATAGAACTGAAGTAGAGATTGGTCACTATGTCTATTCTCATCTTTCTTGATTGGAGCAAGCCTTTTCATGTTCATGTTGATGCTTCTAGCATCACCCTCGATGATGTGCTTATATAGCCCAGATATGATGGACTAGACCACCCCATATATTTTTCAATCCAAACATTTTATGACATAGAAAAGAATTACATGACAATTGAAAGAGAAGCATTAACTATAGAGTTCACATTACAAAATTTTTGACATTATATTATTATGACATCACTTGAAGTTTTCATAGATCATCAAGCTTTGTTCTACCTTTTCAATAAGCCTATGCTTGTAAGATGTATTTAAATATGGTTGATGCTCTTTTAAGAATTCCAATTTTGTATCAATGTCAAACTAGGCAAATAAAATATTGGATCAAATCATCTCAATCACATCCCAAATGGTGAAGAACTAAAAAAAATATAATAATATTATCTTGACATCCATCTCTTTCACATTTCAATGATCCCCAAACATTTTGAGGTAATTATTAATTTCTTTAAACAAGGAGTATTCCCTATGCACTACCAAAAAAGAGATAAGAAATAGTTTGTCACCAGAGCTTTACAATATAATAATATAAATGGGATCTTATATCATTTAAAGAAGTATGAAGTACTACGTAGGGTATTTATAGAACATGAATGACCATAAATATTATAGGAGGCACACCAATGAATAACAAGATATCATTTTGTTGGATAAACTATTGCAAGGAAATTGTTACAAATTGAGTTATGGTGGTTGAAGCTTTTTCAGGATGTACATAGAGTAGAGTATCATTGTGATGTATGTTAATGCATAAGTAAGCCACTCTAAAGGGATGAAATGCCTATGCAGCCTTTATTATATAAATAATTTTTTAAACAATGGGGTATCAATTTTGCAGGACCTATTAATCCCCTGAGTAAACATTAAAAAGTAAGTTATATTATCACTATGACAAATTACTTTACCAAATGGGTCAAAGATACTCTAGCACCCATTTGTGGAATGAAGGACACAACATAGTTCTTTTATGAGAATATAATTACAAGGTTTGGATGCCCCATCCATCCCATTAGAAATTGAGGGACACATTTCCTAAACAATACCATCAAATATTTTACTGAAGAATTCATGATTTATCGTCATAAAAGTACTATGTACCATCCACAAGCTAACAACCAAGCTGAGGCTTCTAATAAACTATTGGGCAAGTTATTGACTAAGATCTCTGATGTCAAGAGATATGATTAGGAAGATTACATTATTAAAAAAAATTGGGCATATCACATGCACTATAAGAGGGTTATAGGTTTTACTCCATTCTAATTGGTTTATGGGATTAAAGTAGTAATGTTAATAGAATACTTGGTACCTAGTATACACATTGAAATGGTCATGAGACTAGGGGATCATGAGTCTCTCACCAATAGGCTTCTCAAATTGAATAGGATGGATGAGTATTGACATAGAGTATAGTAGATGTAGGAATTTCATAAGTAGAGCTAGAAAGCATGGCATGATAGGGATTTGTGACATCAAGAATTTCATAAAGATCAACTAGTTTTGTTATATGATAGTCACTTTAGAGCATTTCTAGGTAAATTATATACTAGATGGAAAGGACCTTACATTATACATAAAATATCATAGCAAGGAACCATTATTTTGGGAGATCTATAGTGAACCATTTTTCTAGGGTAGGTGAATGGTTTTAAGATTAAGTCCTACCACTAATAGTCTGAATTGATCTCTTTCTTATAAATGAGGGGGTTCTGAGTAGCACCAAGTAGATTAGGATTTCCCATTTCTATATATTTTCCTGTGTGTTTCTTTTTCTATGTGTGTGTGTGTTTGTAGGTGATCTCTTTAGTCAATTTAGGAACCAAGATAACAAGTATAACATGGGCCAATTATGCATATAATAATTTAGGTGTGTCATCATTGATGTTAGTAGGAGCAAAAGAAAGTAATTAAGTCTAGGAAATGTACAGTTAAGTCACATCAGCTAAGATTTTTACCATATAATGATCATCCCCAAGTAGTTAATGCTAGAACAAAGGTTTAATTGATCTAATCTTTACCAAATCTATGACCAATCAACATAATCCATTCATACTCTAATATGGTCAATAAATAACAAAACAACATATCTCAATGTATGCACCAATAACTAACTCCCTTAATTACTAGATGTAATAAGATTTGCTACATCAACATTACATTGATGCCAAACAGATATCTTAGCATAGAATTTATACAAAAACTAATAGGCATATAATATATAAAGTAATAATGTTTTGAAAAAAATTTGTATTTCATTCTTTAAAATATTTTCACAAGCTAAAGTTTCAAGAGATGAGCTAATTTCTACTACATACAAAGTAAAAAGTTTTTCAATTTCACTACTTAGAGAGCATGGATCATTTATAAATTATTAAGAGTTTGAAATATGCTCAAAAATAATCAATGGGCATCAAATTTGTACTTTATCATATAAAATTCACTGGTCTAGATCCATTTGATTACCTCTAAACAATATAATGAAAACTCTTCTAACTAGATCCTGTAGATGTTACACAACCACCAACTCTTGAAGTCCCATATCAATTCCAAAACATAGATGTCAAATGCCTACTTCACATGCCTAATATTGATAACTTGGGGGATATTATGAAAATCTTGTTCAGCCACTATAAGGATGGTAAGATTTACATTGGCCTTGATACCATGATAGTCATCAACACAAAAGCAATGGCCTAAGCTTTGGGTATGCCTATGCGAGGTGATTATTTTACTCCATACAAGACAATAATTCCTCCTATCCTTTATATGGTTAAATATTTATATGTTTAGGGGTCATGAGGAATCCCAATTGAATAAATTCAAGATGAATTAGTGTGTATCCTGGTCAAATGCATCACACAAAGATTATGGCAGACCACCAAGTCTACAAATCAAATTATAAAAGAGGTGGTAAACATTTCACATCACATGATCCACCATATTGATTAATTCAATTGGCCAAAATACTTTATTTAATATTTACTTACAAACATAAAAAAGTGTCACATGACTTGTAAGAAAACCTTCAAGTACTAGTTTCTCATTTTTCTACTATGTTTCACCCAATCAAAGTCCCCTAATGAAGAGGTGCATCTCAACACTAACTATTGGCCATTACATCAATTATATAACCTGATATAGGCATCTAAGCATGATTCCCTATCCTGTGAGGGTAAATTCAAGACATGGTGAAAGGAGTGTTTAGAGATAATCACCACACATCCTTAAGTGTTGCTAGACATCATGCAATACCTGGGATGACATGTTATTGTCACTTTTATATAAAAAGTTTGTTCATTCACATTCATGAGCTATTGAGGTCACCATTTGGAACATTACCATTATTCATTACCATGGTCATGGCATAAGCTAAATTTTCCATGAAAAAACCTTATATAGCTAGGCATGCAACACTACTCTAAGCCATACCACATGGCATAGCAGTCCTTTCATTACACCAACAACAAGAAGCCATAACTTTATGGCCATATAAATGAAAGTGCAGGCTATCTACCAAGAAATAATCATCAACTCCTACACTTAAGTGCAAGATAAGGAACACCACAACCTAGCTATATGACCCTAAGGTTCCTTAGATCACAAGCTCTTGCAACCTACCTTAGATGGTAATAGACAAGTAGGAGGTCTATCAGGTAATGGTCACAGATATGGCATGAGATTTCTATGATAGGGAAGAGGAGAAGGAGTTCTTCGTATAGAAAGAAATGTACATAGTCTAATTGTATAAGAACATCCAACCAAGTCTTTGGGTGGACCTAAAACTATGCCCTATATCTATTATGGTCGACACTGTGCAAAAAGAGGTCAAATAACTATGGCAAAGGGTTAACCTCTTCTATTAGAAAATGTCAACCACTTTCATAGTCATCAGGATATTTATGATACTACTAAAAGTTTAAAAAGAGTATCTAGTGTATAGACCTAGAATCTGGTGAGAGGCTAGGGTTTCTCCAAACTTCAAATAATGCACATTTGGTAGAATAGCCATGATGTAGGAAGTTTAGCCTTCTCTATCTTCAACTTCACCACAACCCAAATGTAGATTGGTTATTTTGAGGTTAAATAAATCATATATCTCTATCTCTATGGTCTATCTAAGTGATTCATCACCTTAAAAACAACCCCATAGGTCAAAGAGTTCATACCCTAATAACCTATAGCTGAAGAACAATAGGCTTCATGGGAGGAAGCAACCCACATAGTAGAACAATGAGTTAGACAAGAGGAAAATAAATGATAGAAGGAGTAGGTATAATAATATTAAGCTCAACAAGTAATTTAGTAAGATAAATAAGTTGAGGCCACACAAAAGGCCCAAGATGTAGAGGTTAACCAAAAAAAGGATCTCAAAGTGGCCAAGAAGGCACAAAAAGCTACCACTATAGCAAAATAATCACAAAAGGCACATCAAAAGAATATGGATAAAGAGTAGAAGAACAAAGATGCTACACTTACTACCAAGGCCAAGTCAAATAAAGATAATCAATAATAAGATATAGTGGCACAAGCAAAGAAATCTCTAGAGGATGCCACTTGCACATAGTAACAAGATGAAGAAGCTAAGAAGAATAAGAAAGAAGAATAATATGAATCCCCATGTAAATAATAGGCCCAAGCACAAGAACAATAAGTAATTGTAACCAAGGCATAGGATAAGGCTGAACAAGACAAAGTTGTTGTGCTCGAGGACAAGAAAAAACAAGAACATGCAAAAAAGATGCAAGAAAAGGAATAAGAGAAAAATAAAGTTTTCAAGGATGAGCTCAACAAGAAGGTAGTAGAAGAAGTTAAGATAAAATAAGATGAAGATGTTGGGTAGTACATGAATCCTATATAAGAGGATATGGCATAGTAACAAGTGCTTAATCAATAACAATTTGGGTTAGAACAACTAGAGCAACACGAAGACCAATCCACCACTCTAATAAGTTCCCAAAAACTAAAATTTCCTTTAGGAGTCTGGCTATGGGACATTCCAACTATGGGTGCTTAGTGTACCACCTCCTCACTTATACTTCTAACCATGCCAAGACCCAACCCTTTAGTAATTATAGGAACATTGGAAACATTCCCCCTTTAATAGGAAGCTTCCTTGGATGTCTCTAGATTACCAATGAATAAATAGTTAGAGGGCATTACAACATTATAAGAGTCCATTGCATACAAATCTACCTCTATGGAATAAAATATTGATCAATCCAAGGTGGATAACATCGAGTTGAAGGCTCACCTATATGAAGCTACCTAGTTTATCCAAGATAGTTGTCTCAAGTTGGTCACTCAAGCAATTAGGGACCAAATCATGTTTGATCAACATAGACTCAAGACACTTGTCTCTAAGTTAACTAATAATTATTGCATAACATAAAAACTCCATGTAGTTAGAACATTGAGGTAAGATGTTAATATTGAGGCTATAACACTCATAATTCTACTAGAGGAGTATCAAATAATTCTTGACACTGATTGACTTCAAGCACAATAGGTTGCATGTAGTTTGTTGGATTAGAAGCAGTAATTGGATACCTCCTTATCCAGTTCTAGTACAAAATTTACAAAGGCTGCCACCATTAAATCAACCATGACCAGCTACACTACCAATGGGGAAGATAAGGATGGATCACTCAAAGATACACTCAATTTTAGGGATAATGTGCATGACAAACGTTTCAATTACTAGAGCCATATTTTACATAGTTCTTTCACTGACCTCCAAACTCAATGACTCATAGATAAGATGGAGTAGTTGAGTGGAGAGATTAAAATAAGGGTCATGAACACCAAGGAATCCTTGAGTATAACTAATGATGCAGACCTCAAGAAAATCATTATCTATCATACTCCATTGTGCACCTTATTATGGTTGATCCAAGAAGTGATGCTAGACTAGCATGCCTATAAGATGGATCTGACCCCCTTTTCAAGTGTAGTCATGCAAATTATCAATACACTTGTGTATAGGCCACCTTTCAAGCTCTAATAGATAATCACTCAGTTTAAGGCCACACAATCTTAGTCTTATTATTCTTATAGTTAATCATTATATGTGTCCATACCACCACCATCAAGTTAAGTACTGGGTAGAGTACCAATTTTGTAAATTTTGTATAACATTTTGTATTGAGTATGATTTAGTAAGACAAGTACGGCCAAATTGGTTTAAAACCCATAAAGGGTGGCCACCTAGTTATGATAACCTATTGAAAACCCATAAAGGATAATAGGTTGGTGCACTATTTAGTTGAAAACCTAAAAGGGTGACTACATAGTGTGAAAGAGGTGAAAACTAAAAAATATGCCTTGAAGGATTACTATGAATCTTTTTGGTTTAACCGCTTCTTCATTCTCTAATCACTTGTACATTATCTAAGATCTTGTGATGTTGTCTTGAGATGAGACAAAATTTTAAGTCTAGGAAAGTATTGGTATAAGAATTTATATTGTAAAGCTATGCAAGATATTTGTCTAATATTCATGCATTATGTACTCATTTTTTCATTATATAAGTCTATTTTATCTTGTCTTCATGACTTGTAATAGGATATAATATGAATAGACTCTAATTTGGTACTAAGTATGACAATAAGATGAATAGTCATAGATTGTAAATGTCTATATATACATTGTATTGTAAGAAGAAGAGAGTTCCACTTTTGAAGATATCAATAAAGATTCATCTAGTTATGGTTACCTATGTGATTTCTTATTATGTTCCTTACGTGAATTCTTATGTGTAATGTTTTGGTTACTTGCAATCTAATTAATTTGAATACTTTATTTATATTTATGAAAAACTAGGTTTTATTAATTCCTAAATGACACTATATAATTAATGCTTACCATGTTCCTATTATCCAAACTCTTGTATGAATACAATACATTATTCTATGCACTCAAATTATATCAAAATTATCTTCATCCTTAGCATGTTATGATGCTTCAAGAATATTTGCTAACAACATGTCTTTCCATGTGGCTCTAACACAAATTTGTTTGTTGTCTACATATGTTGACATTTGAACATGTCCTTGTATGTTTTCTCTTTATCAAAATTAGAAACATGTACCCATGTCCTTTGTATTGTGTCCCTTTAGCCTACTTTGTGTGCCTCATGTGTTGGTATGTATTATTTCATGTATGCATAATGACCATGACACTTTTATCTTAAAAATTACACTCACATATAGTTTTCAATTCCATGAGTGACCTCATTCATCTCCCCTTCCTCCTTGGGTTCTTTAATGGAAATCATGCCCCATCCCCCTAAGTAGTTACTCAGATTATACTCATATTTTTTTTTGTTTATTTTTATATTCAAATATTGATTATAAAATATATGCATCAGAGATCTAGAAATAGCTATAAAAGTATCAATAAAAATATAACTAGTTATGGATGCATCCCTCCAATAGTTCATAAAATACTAATAGATAAGACTATATAAAAATGACCCCAAATAGGTGATCTAGCAAGAAGAAAGAAACAACAAGGAATCATCACATAACCACCACCTAAAGAAAAAGGTGACAAAATAGTGATCGACTATGTGGGTTAATCTTCAAGCACCCTCCAAGAAGCAGTGTAGTCCATCTCACTATCCTCATATAAACCCAAGCTAATAGGTCCCTCAATATAACTTTTACTCAAGTCCCAATTTATTCAATCTTGCAGTTGAAGGAGTGTATCTATCAACTTTTTCAATCAGAGATTTCATTTTATTTGATCTAACATATTTAATAACCTCATTCACTTTAGTTGGCCCTCCCTTATTGATGAGTTTTTCTAATTTCTCCATGAAGACATTAAAATTGTCTTTAATCAATTTCCAAACTATCCTTTGTTAATCATCATCCTATACCATGGGGGTGAAGTTTAAGGGAGAAAAATTTTATAAATTATTTTTTTCATTTGAAAATAAGTTAAGATCCAAGTCGAGAGGAACCATGGAATCCTTAGCTTCCTTAATGAGACAACTATAAATACCAATATTCTAAACATCCAACACAATATCCTTATTAGCCAAAATCTAACTATTTACACCATTTTTATATGAGTTTGAGAAGTTCACCCAATCCTGCATAGGATTATCTGATTTATCAAACTCTTGTATGCATTCCCATTGATTCTTAGTTAGTTTAACCTCTATAGCTGACTTCTGATAGACTATCCAATCTATGTATAGACTCAATTTAGGATATTCACCTATATCAATCGAGTAATCTAAAGTGATTTTGAGCATTCTAGATCTCAAGAATTGTTCTAGTTGTTCTTGAGGCACCTTCAATTGAATAAATATCTTCAAGGAAACAAGATGAGGGATGAATTCAATAGAAAAGTTAGTAAGCACCCTATCCTTATGTTTAAATACCTCTAAGTTCCTTTGCTTCCATAAAAACCATAATATCCTAGTTGAAAAATAAGCCAAAATTTATGAAAGGAGTGCACTTTGACTTTACGATAAATATACCCAAAAGCAATGTTCAACCATCCAATAAACATGAGAATAAAATATGTTAAATAGTTTCAAAATCACTATAAAAGGAACAAAAAAGTTTTCTTAATACAATTTTACTCAAAATAGAGTCGACAACAAGCTTATTATAGATCAAAAGCCATCGAAAGCATGAATTTTTAGGCTCAAGACAAGAAGCCCATATTACTTCAAATCTAAAAGACCAAGCACATAGAGGATCATAAACAAACTAAATACAATTAAGAGAAAGGTATGGGACTTTAGAAACAAAAAACTTGTCGTATAGCATCTAAGTAGAAAATTCAAACAAAGGGGCACTTCAACCACTTAACACTATCCTAAAAATATCCCTCCTCATCCATTAAGAAGACATTACTGTTCCCCTGTAATGATTTTTGTAGAAGAGTGTAATTTATGTGCTAAGTAGAAAGAATTTGAAATCTAACTCTAATTTTTGACCAAGAGGCCCATCAAGAATGTGAGAAAAATATCTTTGAAAGCCCTCAACCCTTTCATGAACCATGTAAAGGTATAACAAGCTCATGTGAGATTAAGAAGCCTTCTATTGATATAAATATTCCACCAAATAGATCTATAACCCTAAATAAATGACCCAAACTAGTTGAATATATGTTTTGTAATGATAAATGGTTTAACAAAGTCCCAAGGTGACCAAATGGAAGCAAAAATGGGTAAGTCATCAACCTTAACAAAAAAGGACTAATAAGGAGATACACTATACTCAGCGCTTTCCAAATTAGTTTTCATTTAGGAAAACCCTTCAATATATTGGTCTTGAGTAATATTTTTGAGGGTTCATCCCCTTTGAATTCTCTAATTACCCATTTCACAGCTAGGTTTATACTTTGTATCATTATATCCTTTAGGCCAAAACCCCCTATATGTTTTGGATTTGAACAAAATTGCCCAAAGACAACATGTATTTTCCTTCCTCCTTTGTCATCATACCAAAAGAAGTCCCTAATTATTCTATGAAGCATATTTATGTGTCTTACTAAAGATCCAACAAGAGGCATAGTAAATAATATATGAGGAGAGAAATTTTTGGTAGATTTGAATCTGTCCAAGTAAGGAAAGTAAAAGTAGATTT
The DNA here is from genome assembly GCA_037957365.1 of Torreya grandis. NCBI lineage: Eukaryota > Viridiplantae > Streptophyta > Pinopsida > Cupressales > Taxaceae > Torreya > Torreya grandis. The sequence continues at coordinate 572,398 of JARHVA010006453.1, read as the reverse complement.
GAATTTTTGGTAGATTTAAATTTTTGGTAGATTTGAAAAAAACACACTCCCATATGAGATTAAATGAGGGGTAAGTATAAAAGTAATGCCTATATATCTAACCACTTCATCTATCCCTTTCCATGTCCAACCAAAATTTAAAAGCCAATTAGGAGGGGAATCATTCCACCCAAGCATATATGATTTAAGCATAGCCACCTTAGAACCTAAAGTAGAGCAATATATGTCCAACCTTACAGAAACCTGATTCAATTTATTTATTTTTTATCTTGACAAACAAATTAGTATCATCATTAAAGAATACATCTTCATTGGGCAAAGAGATGCTTCTGACAGGAGGTCCAATATCATAAAATCTAAGGAGATAGTGTAAGGCTTCAACAACCAACATGAATCTCAAAGGGGAATGAATACATCCTTATTTGATCTAATGTTGAATCTAATGAGAGTTATTCAATTCTCCATTCACTTAAATGAAAATTGAATCATATTTGAAGAGAACATTAACCATTCTGCAAAACTTATCATAAAATCCAAAGGCTCTTAGAACTCTTTTAATGAAGTTCCATTCAATTTTATCATAGGATTTCTCAAAGTTAAAAATAATCATGTTAACATCTTGGTTAGTATATTGGGCCCAATACATCCCTTCCCAACTCATAATAAAATTATCCAAAATGTATCTTCCTTCAACAAATCTATTTTGGGTCTTAGAAACAATAAAAGGTAGAAGTGAAGAGAGTCTCTTTGCCAAAATTTCAAGAATATTTTGTAAGAAATATTAATGAGGGTAATTGGTCTCCAATTTGTTACCAAAGATAGGTCACCTTCCTTGGGGATAAGTTTAATAACACTTTTGTTGATGTCAAGGCCCAGGGTACCAACATCAATGGCTTCTTTAAATACCTATAGACAATCTTTATCCACCCAGTCCTTATTGGCTTTTTAAAAGTCATCAAGGAATCCATCAATACTAGGTGATTTATCATTCATGAGTGAGTCTATGGTTAATTTTATTTTATCCAATGTGATATCTTAATAAATGGAAGTAGCTGGTAACCATGACATGTTTTTTGGAATACAATTACTACAGATCACCTTATTTTGTTCAATGAGATCATTAGATCCATCAAAAAGAAATAGGCTAGAATAAAACTCATATAAAGCTTATTTTATTCTAAAGGGGTCATGAATAATATGACCTTGAGCCTCAATGCCATTTATTTTTCTTCTTTGGTGTTTATCTTTCAAGAATCAAAAGTTAGAACCTCTATCTCCAAGATTAAGCTAGGTTAGTCTTGAGCGAATCTATGCCCCTATAGCAAGGTAGTTCTAGGAATTATTGATTTTATGCTTCAAGAGTTAATCTCTTCTAATAATTTATAATTATCTGACTCATGTTAAAGAGAGCATTTAGCTTGTATTATTTTTTCTTAGGTGACCTTGGTAGTCTTCCTATGCATTTTAGCCTTTATCTGACCATATGTTATAGTAAAGTTCTTTGATACTTCCATACAAGAATTCTATTGATCAGTTCTTGATCAAGAGTAACAAGAGATCTTCCTAATATTCCAATAATAATGAATACCATCAATACAAACTTGGTGATAAAGATGAGATATATTGAACTTATAAATTCCTTTGAAAGATGAGGCAACTTTATTTTCCTTGGAGTTTAAAGAAAATTTCACTTATATGGGGTGGTGGTCAAAAATTGTATAAGGTAGAACATTCATCACATTTCCATCCCTATTTGGGGTTACTAAAAATGAATCCTTATTCAAGTAGGACCTGTCAAGTCTGGAGTAATGTCTTTTATTCTTGCTCTAATTGTTGCATGAGGTAAACTAGATTCTTTTACTTTGATTCTTGCCTTTTTAAAGCAAATTAAGGATTCTATGTATTCTCTTAAATTTAGACCAAAAGAAGAGGTCATTACCTTTCTAAGCCTAATGATCACCTCCATTTTTATCTTCTTTTTCTTCCATAATTTCAAAATCTCCTCCAAAGATCCAAGGGCCATTTTTCAAGTTAGTTGGAAGCCAATTCCACATATCAGACCTTTTTATATAATCATTTAGAGCATATATATTACATAGTCCAAAACATTGGTTTTGTATTTCAAATAGGATCTAAACAAATCTATTATAGGGGGTGATACGATGGTCCATAATATAGTCCTTCAAATTAGGGTTAACCAAAATAGAAGTCCCTCTTTTACGTCTTTGGTGATTAGTGGAAAATTGAGGTGCATTAGGCTAAATGAAATTAAGGACTAAGAATAACTAAGATACCATATCCTTAACTTCTTGAAGACATGAAAAATCCATTTTATCTCTCGAGTGTCTAAAATATCTCACAATGGGTTTTATATTAGGGGATTCTAGGCCCCTAACATTCCATCTTACAATCTACATAAATCAAGGGAGCAAAGGGGATCAATTAGATTGAGCATGGGGCTTACCTCCACTGCTATACAATATTTTTAATTAGTCCAAAACTTTGTTTTCCTCAGCCTTCTTAAAATCAGGTTCATAACCACTAAGAGGGGTATCTTTAGATTTTTCTTATCTTTAACCAGAGAATAATCCACTAGCATGGATACTGACTCTATTTTATGTCTTTTATCACCCCTTTTATACAGATAATTTTAAATAACATTCAAGTCCTTTATGGACAAGGGTGTTCTCATTAATATATCCATCTCAGAATTGGATTTATTTAGTCCTTTATTAGGAGAAATGGCCATGGGAGAGGAATCACATCCAATTTTACTGAGACTAGCTAAGGAAAAGTTATTAGGGTTAGACTTACAACCAACATGATGTTTAGCTAACAAAACCACATATTCCTCAAAGAGAGAGTCAGACTAAATTCTTTTCTCAATAAAATCATCATCCAAGTTATCTGGCAGAAACTTAATCACATCAAGTATAGAACTCATCATGTATATATAAAGTGGTGGGGAGATGGGAAACTGAGTAGTGCATTAGGATTCATTTTTTCCAAGATCATTTTTAGTCTCAATAGCATTTACCCACAAATCCCCCTTACGGGGGCACTATATTTTAGAGGTCCACTATTGTACATATGGTTTTCAAAAACCTATAAATCATCCAACATAGAATCTTTTTCTGAGCATCTTGACCTTTTTGTTTGCTATGAATATTTTCCTTATTAACAAACATTGGGAAATTATTCTTGAGGTTCCTATCTTTTTTTCAAAAAATAGTCATTCAATCCACCTAACTCTACGACAACACAAGTATGAAAAATCCCTTTAATTTTGAAATTAATGGATTCTAGGAAAAAATCCAAGGGTTCTGAGGATATCATAACCCTATCATTTATATGGGTTAGCGACCTCCTAGTATCCTCAATTATTAGTAATTACCCAAGGGGTTTCAAATCTTATAGTATAAATTTACATAATTAGATAGGAACACTTTCAATGTCCACCCATCTAGGTGAAATTTTAAAGGTGAGGTCATTGTTGTCCATATTTGGGCTCCAAGGGACTGCTTTAAAAATATATTGTCCTAAATTCCACAAGGGTTTACTAATATCCCTTCACTACATATTTTATTTTTTAAATAAAATCATAAAAACCCCTTTCTATATCATTGAAATAAATCTAATGTACATACCCAACTTATTACCCCAAATAGAGTTGAATCGGTTATCAAAGAAGTTCCTAAAGGGAAAATCATTCTTGTTTAAGCAAATAAAAAAAATCCTCAACATTTTTTAACCTGATTTCTTCCTGTTGAAGATAATTTTCCATGGAAGCATTCAAAATAATAGTCATATATTTATCAGGGCTAGAGTGCTTACTAATTTGGGATTCATCCCACTCTTTCCCTCTATGTTCCCCTTCACAGATGTGGTTAGAAAAAAAATGTGTACCTTCTAAGTGATTCATCACTTCTTCTTTCTACAAGACCTCACTGGAGATTTTTTTTTTATGGACTAGAATCTCCTTCTTCCACCTAAGATAGGAAAGATAAATTGTCCTTATTTTCACACCTTGTCAATCCTTGAACTAACTGGCTCATTGAAGCCACCATTTTCACCCTTTTTTGTACATCTAGACCATCAATTTTGATGATTTTAATATATAAATTTAATTAATACATATCCTTTCAAATTTTCCAAAGGCCGCAAGATGAGGATTCAGTTAGGGAAAACATGTGCTGGTATAGACAACAATTCAATAGACACTAAGCAAAAATAAAAATCAAGGCCTAAACACAAAAACCATAATGACAAAAAACAAATTTAAATCATGTGAGAAAAAATGGGATAAATTAATTAGACCACCATAGGCACCAATAAAATAGCAACATGAAAATAAAGGAAACAAAGTTAACCAAGGTAATCAATCAAAAGAGAGCTTAAAGCATCATCAATGGAGGATGACTCTTCATCTCCCCATTACAGATCTCCAAGCTTCTCTTATTTCCTTCATGCACATTTAGTTCCTTACCATACTCAAATTTATTTTACATATACATGCTTACATTGTTCTATCTATCTTGACAACCTTGTGAATATTAGATCTTACATACATTGTACATTACTAAATTCTCCTTAGACTATTTTACATTTTAATATCATGTATACCCATTATATTGGTTTGGTTTATCACAAATATAACATATGTTTTTAGTATAATGCACATGATGCATAGATTTTCTTTTGAGGATAGTTATTACAAAGGTTCAATAACTCCCTTCAAAAGAGGGGGTATTCACATGGGATTGTCATAGATATTAGTCCATCAAAATGTACTTGGAACATACTTTTCAGCATGTAGACATATAATATAGAGTTTATATTTATGAAAATAAAGTGAAAATAGTCGCATATAGATTAATATCAATTTTTCATATAAATAACATAGTTGGTCAATAACACAACACAAAGGATACTAGTGTATTACTCTACTATCCAAGGCATTGCACTACTATCGGGTAGCCTTAGAAACATAAAATTTCATAATTTTTAGAAAGTAACAATAATTATAGTTCAATTTTTCATAGTCTCAGTCACATATTATCACATATTCTTCATTTATACTGAGTTATAGAATAATTGCATAGGTTTGTTCAGATTAGAGGAATCATGTGCGATATGATCACTCTCATTTTAGTTTAAGATACCCAAGCATAGATTATTATGACTTAATCTATAATCCATTCGTACAAATATCAAACTTGGGGGAACATGAATGGAACATTATTCTCATATATTCAGTTGAAACTATTATTCTTAGATGGAATATCATCTCTATTTCATTCTCTACATTATTACTCTAGACACCATTTGCACCAATTTTTCATAAATTTAATGCCTTATTATATCTATAGTGGATAGCATTACTGAGTGGTCCTTGATCTAAATTTATGAGTTCTTGAGTGACCCTTGAGCCATTTTACATTTTAGATTTTTTGAGTGGCATCAAAGTAATCTTATATAGTTTCATTTAGATCACACAACTTCAGTTACCTTTAAAAATTTTCATTTTTAGATTCATCTACTACACATGGGTAGGCAATGATGGATTCATATCTTAATTAATTTTTTGAACCACCTATACATGAGGATCGAACAAGCCATCAGCATATTCCATGTTATTCACCATTTTATCACAATCTACATGCACACACTAGATGTCACTAGGTTTTACATTTCATTCACATACCCAAGGTGTATTCATTATTTTCCTCTTTCTTTCATCTCTCTACTTTGTATTATCTTTTATTTTTATGTTTTTTAATTAATGAATTATTCCTTCATGTTTTATTTTTAAGACATGTAATATAACACGATTCATAGACTCAGATCTAGATTCATGGGCTTTGCCTCTTAGATAAGTTTAAGTACACTTATTTTCCTTTATCATAGTAATTTCTCTTTGCTGAATTTTTAGAATAAATAGGTGGGGAATTTAGTCATCTAAAATGGAATTCTAGTGTAATGAGTGTCACAAGAGACCACCTTGTCCTAGATTATCCCTAGACCTGTCTTAGGGTCTCTTTTGATCCTTTTTCATCATTTGTGTGTGTTCAACCCACTCGTAGATATACCAAAAATTGTCATGAATCTATCCCTTAGGTACCTATGCCCTTTGTTCACCATCTTCTACCACCTCAAAATTAATGCATCCCTTTGGACATTAGCGCAATGTGCTATTGACCTAGGGACCATGTTAGATTCCTTTAACTCCTTATTCCCTCAATGGATATATTTTTGTTCCCCAAATCACTCCTAGGGTTATCCTCAACCTATTTCACATTTTTACAAGAACCAAAATCCTATATATTGACCACTTTCATTCACTTATCTACTATATGGAAATTGAATGCAAATAATCATAAATAAACATAGAAACAGTTGTGAAAATCACGATCATTGATATATATTCTACCCTACTTATCCATACATCCATATATATGCCAAGATCTCCTATTACTCATATTTTTAGTCTTTATTCACACTTAAAACACTTATACTATTATTCATTTTCACTTGCATTAACACTTAGAATAGAAGAACTACATCAGACTTGATCCCCTTTGAGGTATTGGTATGTAAGCAATGCTCAACACATGGGTTGTTGAGGTCATTTTCAGCCTACCATGATAATTCTAATCTTTTTAGTTTTGGTCCTAAAATACCATAAAAAACATGGAGGCTAAGGTTTTGGCATTTAAATTAGTCAAAATAGGGAACAAATAGAAAACTAGCATTCATCCACATAAGCATCGATGTCTAAGGACTAAGTAAAGCTACACCTAGAAGATCATTGTCCACATTTACAAAAGGACACTACCATGGTCCAAAGGATAGTAGCATGGTGCAGTACCATCCAAGGGATTTCAATATTTTCCATGAGGGTTTCTAAACTTTGGGTCCTATTCACAACACCTAGCATAATTCTTACACTAGTTTACAACCTATCATTCATCTATCTCAGTCAATTTCTAGCTAAGTACATCTCTTGTAGTTAATTTTTATTTATAGAATAATTAAAAAAATTAATTACTATAAAAATGAGTGGTTGTAACTATTTATATATGTATTCCCTAATTTATTATTCCATCACTTTAGCACACTAGGATTTTACATTCCATAATTCCCTTAAGAGTTAAATTAGAAGGTATTTTATGGACCCTAATATAACTAATGTTATTTTTAAATTCCACTTCCAATAGTAATAAACATCTAAAATTATTCTCTGGAAAAAATATTTTGTAAGCTAATTTATTTTTATTATTCTTAAATTTTGTAGCCACATAATTCCATGTTTAAACATAACATGAGAATGGAATGGACTATTAAAAAAAATCTATCTTTAAATACATAAAAAAAATTATCAAGGATCCCTCAACATTAATTAACCTAGATTTCATGATGGAATTTTACTTGTATTCCTTTCCTTCAAACCAAACAATAGTAGTAGTGTTGACATAACAAAATGGCTTAGAAGATCACCCCATCACATTCATGAACACTAACTTAAAAAAAACAAAAATCTTAGTTTTCCAAAGTAGACAAAAATAACTATATGTTTTATCAAAGATGTTAATATTTTTATAAATTATACACTATAAAACAAATTCCATGCCATATTTCCTAATCTAACAATAAATCTCATGTTTTTCCAAAATGAGTTGGGAGAAATGATAGGAAAAAGGGTATCCAAACTCCAATAATATGATGTCTTAAAGTCTATAAAAATCAAATTAAAATCAAATTGTATCCCTCCCTTCACTAACTTGTAAAATCCAATTCCTTTCCTTAACCAAGAACATGACATCCTCTAAATTTACACCAGATAATATGTTGAGATTACAAGTTCTAACTCAGATAATTACTGAACTAGATCATTGAATCATTTCTATCCAAGTGGACCAAGTTAAATTAGGCATTATCCATTTTATGTTGTATGGGAATTGTCCCAAACACTTAAATCATACTTAGAGAATAACTCTAATATGTAAAGAAACTCACTATATTTTTAAGAGAGATATATAAAATACATAAATTTAAGTCATAGACCTTATATGTGTGAAAAAAGAATAGGCCCAAGATATAATTATCAATTTTCATGAAATTTTAGAGATTGGACACTGTAAAAGAAGAACCACCACATACAATTCTTAGAGATGGCTAATTTTTCACCAAAATTTTAAATAACATTCACAAGCATGTACAAATCTAGCATGAGTGATAAATACTTTCCAAAATGGAGATTTATATCATAATTAAAATATATCCAATGATAAAAAAGGGCCTTTCCTAATGTGGACTCAAATTTATTGGGGTTATTAATCTTAATTCCATAATTAGGCACATATGTGTATTAACTACCATAAACTAATTCAACAAATGGATTGATGAAATGGCCGCAAGGAACAACATCCTCAAGAGGTGATCATATTCATTGGAGAAAACATTTTCACAAAGTTCACCATGAACTTTTTCAATTTTGTGACAATGGACCCACATTTTAATCTATGTAGTTTACTAAGTGGACATATGAAAATTACATAATAAAATTCCTCTCTGGTTATGATACACAAGGCAATGGTACACTTGAATCCAAAACTTGTTATAAACCCATGCTACCCCTTCTCTTTATTTTGTTAGTGTAATTGTTGTTATGGATGCATATACTTTGTAAGTCATCCCATGAGAATTTTGTTTTATCCCACATGCATAATTAGTAATTGCTTAGATTAGATTTAGTATATAAGTGTTGAGGCCAATGAAGGGATCCATGAATTAATTGTATTGAGCTTTCTCAAAGGATGTTTCCCCCTCAAAATGGCCTATGATTAATATAATACATTCAATACTTTTGCTCATTTTATAATTCTATTATTTCATGCATTTTTATTGACTTGTTGCAAGAGGATCCTCTAGCTAGTATCAAAGAACTTTCTAGGGCCAAATTATTTTTCTTTCAAAAAGTTTTCACTCTATTCTTCTACATAATTCTTATAAATATTTTTTTATAAATAACTTTGTTTTGCTACATAATTTAATTAAGTATTTTATTGTGACACAATAATCTATTTTAGATCAGGGTAAAAACATGACTGCATAACTATGGGAAGTGCTTGGGTGAAATCCCTAAAACTCATTGTGAGGAGTACTATAGGAACTTTAAAGTAGATGGCTCATTGAGAGGACCTACCAATGAAATGGTCTATGGCCCCTTCCTGATTGAGTAGTTCCCATTCGTGAGGAAAACCAAGAGCTATCACTGATAGATAAATCCATGGCCAAATTTTTTTGAATAATAGTACTCTCTTAGATAGCATTGGTGGCCAGAGTGATATATTTAAACCCTTAGGCAACCATTAAAACTTAGGGCCCATTTATATCAATTTCAAAATATTACTATGGAGTATCGAAAAACTTTCCATATCAGATCTTCAAACTTGTCATACTAATTTCAGCATATTAATAGCAGAGTATTATAAAACTACCATATCATATCTTTAATAGAGTACCAGAAGCCTTGTCATACCAATTTTAACATATTACTGTAGAGTATCAAAAATCTATCATATTAGATCTACAGACTTGTTTCAACATATTTCTAGTAGACGTGTCTTACATAACATAGTAACCAAAAATAGAAATAGAAATAGAAAAAAATTGTTTTTTGTCACATCTCTCCTTCTATCACTCCATTGAACCTCAAATTTTATCTAGACACCTATAATTCTATTCCCCACATTTTCTTCCTTAAGGTCCCATATCTTGATTTCACTCCTAATTCCCAAAAAATTCAATTTACCTATTTTTTGGGTTTTGCCATAACTTCTATTTTTTCCATTTGCCTCAAAAAACTCCACAATGTTCCTCTCACCTTGCTACTCCTTTGACCCTCGTTGATAAATTTTCTAGTTTTTCCATTTTCACTCCAGAAATTATCCTTGCCTTCATCAATCCTACTCCCACTATGTAAAAAAATAGTAAAAGTACCTTTACCCCTTCCAATTTTACCCAAATTAAAAAATTCCCTTATCAAACATTTCTTAACTCTAGTTTTCCTACCCATTGCCTAAAAAAATCTCTTATTCTAGTCATGGTAGTAACCCAAAATGGAGAAAAAAACATGGAGGATGAAATTGTTGCCCTCAAGACCCACATCAAATATATTGATGAAAAAATTCTTAGCCTCAGTCTTCAACATACCACCATGAACAACCAATGGCATCTAGAGTCCTCTTTAGACATTGGTTTTTCTTCTTCCAGAACTTTTCATGGGTTAAATCATAATTTTCCTCAATTCAATGGTGTAAATCTGACTGGATGGATCTATTAGGTAGAATAATATTTTAGTCTACATAAAGGTCATGCTTGCCTCATTTCACTTGGAACATGGATCCCTTCAATGGTATCATTGGTATACCAATGCTCATGATGAGCCCATGTGGACTAATTTTTACACCCTCATTTTGTAGCATTTTGGTCCTAGTTTTTTTATGACTTCACTAGATTACTCACTAAACTTCACTAAATAAGAATTATGAGATAATACCAAACAAAATTTGAAAATCTAGCCAATCACATAGAGGGATTGTCTGATGAATCCTTAAAGAGTTGCTTCGTCATTGGACTAAAGGATGTAATTCGATCTTAGATCAAAACAATTTGGCCCAACATGATGATAAAAGCCTTAGGGTTGGTTAAGTTAGAAGAGGACAATATCATAACTCAATCATGATTCAAATCCAATTTTACTCCATTCAAAAATACAACTCCATAATTATGTCAAATAATGTCAGCCCCTCAAACCACTCCTATCAGGCATTTGACTAAAGTAGAGATGGAAGCTCATAGAGAAAAAGTACTATGTTATAACTATGATGATAATTCACTCAAGGACATCAATGTGTTGATAAAAATCTCTACCTATTTGATGTGAACTCTCCACTCAAAATTAAATATGGGGAAGATGTTTAGGATAAAATAGATGATCTAAAATAAGCTTAGTCGATTGTGGAACCTACTTCTTAGAAGGACCAACCAGAGATCTCTCTCTATGCCTTAGCAGGAGTCACCACCCCATAAACCATATGATTCAAGGGTTACTTCAAGAAATTTTCTTTCACAATCCGCATTGATTCTTGTAGCACTCATAACTTCATTGACCCTCATATCACCAAATATGATGATTGTTTTATCTATCCTTTCTCTAACTTTAAAGTCATGACTGCCAATAAGAGCACATTACCTTGAAAAGATAAGTGTCATAATATGCATATGTCTATTGGAGATTATAACTTTCACTTTAACATGATTTATTTACCTTTAGGTAGATGTGATGTTATTTTGGGAGCTCAATGGCTACGCACACTTAGACCCACCTTTTGGGATTTTTCTAAACTTTTGATGCAATTTTTAGACAATGGGAAACAACACACATTGAAAGTCTTACAACTAGGGTCTCTCAACATCATAATTTCACATTGCATGAAAAATATTCTTAAGAAGAATTCACATGGAATCATTGCCTAGCTCCATTCTATTCAAATGCAACCATCAATGGTCTCCACTACTCCTGATTTACAAACCATGTTGTATATGTATGTAGATGTCTTTGTCAAACCAATGGGATTTCCACCTTCATGGCTAGAGGACCACCATATTTATCTCCTTCTTGGAAGCATTCTTCCTAACATTCAACCCTAACACTACCCATTTTAACAAGATACTAAGCTCAAGATGCTCATTTGAGACTTACTGAATCAGTACTATTTGCCCTAGTACCAATCCATATTCTTCCCCAGTTCTCCTTATTTGGAAAAAATATGGGTCATGGTGCCTCTAAAATTACTTCCATATACTTAATCACATCATAATCAAGGATAAGGTCTTAATCCCTATTATTGATGAACTTCTTAATAAGCTTCATGATGCTCAATTTTTTCCAACTTGGATCTTCACTCTAGATATCACCAGATCTAGCTTCATTAGGATGATATCCCTAAGATAATTTTTTGCATGTATGATGCCCACTATGAGTTTTTGATCATTCCCTTTGGCCTCACTAATTTTCCTTCAACATATCAGCCATTGATGAATAAAATATTTTGGCCTTACCTACATAAATTTATTCTGGTCTTCTTTGATGATATCTTCATCTATATTAAAACATGGTTTGAGCATCTCCAACATCTAGAGCTCATACTACAACTTCTCTCTAACCATCATCTTTATGAAAAATAGTCCAAATGTGCTTTTGGCTAGGATGAAGTGGAGTATCTTAAGCATATTGTTTTATCCCAATAGGTTTGAGTGGATCTTGAAAAAATAGTTGCCATGACAAATTGGCCTCATATTCAAAAACTCAAGAGCCTATATGGTTTTTTGGGGCTGACTAGATACTATCATAAGTTTATCAAGGATTACAGGATGATTGTATCTCCACTGACAGCTCTGTTGAAAAAATATACTTTTACATGGACACAATCTATTGAGTGTGTATTTTAATAATAGAAATAAGCTATGTGTACTACCCCTGTTCTAGCTATGTCATATTTTGCCAACACATTCACTATTGAGAGTGATGCTTCTAGAAATGGACTTGGTGTTTTTATCCTCCAAGAAGGATGCCCTATTGTATTCACTACCAAATCCCTTTCTATAAATAATTTAGTACTCTCTACTTATTAGAAGGAAATTATGGCTACTTTGCATGCAGTACAAAAGTGGCAGCCATACCTACTGGGGAATCATTTTTGTATCAAAACTAATCTCCAAAATTTAAAATATTTCCTATAAAATGGGTATCCACCCCATCATAATATGAATGGGTTAAGACTATGAGATAACTTACAAGAAGGATAAGGACAATATTATGGTTGATGCTCTGTCTTGCACATTTTTGAACCAAGCCTCCTTTTTAGCTATTTTCATGCCTATTCCAAATTGGTTGGACACTATATAATAGGGGTATGTCAATGACTCCTCATTATCTCAAATCATTCAATAGTTTGATACTAACCCTTATAATTCACCAAATTATTTTTGAGATGGTACTTCCTTATGATACAAGGGTCATCTGGTGCTTCTCTAGAGCATAGATATTCAACAAGTTATATTCTATGAACTCCATGCTTATCCATCTATAGGGCACTTAGGGTTTCTCAAAAATTATACGTGGACATGATGCAACTTATTCTATAATGTAATGAAAAAGCAATTTAACATATGGTGGTTGCATGTGATACATACCAATGCAACAAGGGTGAAACAACACTCATCCCTAGGTTGCTCTAACCCTTGCCCATATTACTAGGATTTGGACTAATATTTCTATGTATTTTATTAAAGGGATCCCTAAATCTTAAGGTAAAATAGTGATCTTGGTTGTGGTTAATTGACTCTCCAAATATAGTCATTTATATGCCCTCAACCATCCCTATACTGCCTCGATAGTCACACAAATTTTCTTGGACTAGATTGTTTGTCTTGATGACATTCCTTCATCCATTTTCTTAGATCATGATGCAACCTTCACCATCCAATTTTGGATAGAAATATTTCATCATATAGGTACTCAACTAAAGATGAGTTCTGGGTATTATTAGTGTAGGTTTTTATTTTTCCTTATTTTGTCATAGATGTGTCATAGGTGTCATAAGAATGTCATAAGTAACTCCCTTGATGGGAGTTACTTCTCTATTCTTAGCACCTTCTCACCACCTTTCATGGAGGAGTTACTGACTATTCTTGGTGTGCCTTGTCCACCTTTTGTGGAGGAGTTACTTTTGTACTCTCCTATTTGTAGTCCTCATTTTGGCCATTCCATGCTAATTCAGATTTGGTTTTCTCCATTTTGTCTTGGGAAATTTATCTTCTTGTTATTGTCAAATTGCTTTAGCATCTTGTGGTGTGCACTTGTTTATCTTGTGTGATCACGTCTTCATTGCACTCGTGTTATCTGGATTATGGCAACAACTCCGATATGGTATCAGAGCTTTCCCGGTAATCTTGTGTGTGATTATGATTTTAGCTTATTTTTGAAATCAAGAGGAGTGGAGTTTGTTTTTTTATTTTTAGTTTTGGTCTAAAATTTTAAAAAAAAATATGTCAATATCATTACTAGTAGTCTCCTTGGAAATCCTTGGCCTTTGGGTGTTTTTTTGGCTGTCTTCACTTCAGGAGTAGCATTCAACAAGTAGAAGAAAGGAACAACATTTAATAGCAAAATAAGGAACTACATTCAACAGCAGAAGGAGGAAGATTGGTGCTTAGTTTCTGCCTTCAGTTACAGCAAGGCACAGCAGTAGTTTTCTTCCAGCAAGGCGCCCTCTGCAATGTCTTTCTTTCTGCAATGCCTTCTGCACTCCTGTTTGCCACGCTACTCAGCTGACTTCTTCTTGTTTGTAGCGCCTTAGGCCATACGGCACAGGTCTGCTATTTATTTTTTGTTTTTTGCAAAAAAAATCAGATTTGTGCCCTTTTTTTGGGACGCCACTTGTATTTGTTGTTTGCTGATCAGAAATACACTTCTACGCCTAGCTTCCTGTTTACACCGTCCAACAGTAGTTCTTGCCACCAGCAAGTTGTACGGTGCGTCCAGCAGGTCTGAAATTCATTTTTTTTGTCTTTTCTGCTGTCAAAATCTAGACTGTGCATTTTTGGACGCCCCTGCCTTACTTGGCATCCTATTTGGCACCCTTGGACATGTGGCATCCTTCAAAACTGTCTTTGCTTCATTATTTTTAGTTAAAATTGATCTGTTAAAACAAAAATCAGTCAATTTGACTGAGTATTAAAGTTTTTAGATAGTTTTGTATTTTGGGGATTTTCAATTAAAACTTGTATCTTCGATTTACGAAGACGAAGGGTGAGGCTCAGGTTGGTAGGAGGCCAATTCCCCCTCACACAAACTTCATTTGGATTCTTCATTTTGTGCCGAATCCAATGAGTGGTTGGAAGACCACTTTTTCTCCCCATAACAGGGATTTTTTTAATGTTTTAGTGCTTTTTTTTTGCAAAAACACTAGTTTACAGGAAAATTGTAACTTTAAAATCTTGCAAATGGTAGCTCAATTTTGGGTGCCATTTTTTGCAAAAGTGCTTGTAATTCAATTCTCTATAGTGTAGACTTGTTATTTTTCAAAAATGCACTAGTTTATAAAGTGCCAAAAATTTGGGTCTCTCGAGACACATTTTCGGTTGAGTCTGACGTCCTGTTTGATTTAGTGTTGCACTGAGTGCTCTAAGATGCATTTTCGACTGATTCCAATGTATTTTGAGCATTCGCTTCAATATTTGGGGGGGGAGCTCAATATTTTGGGGGGGTGTGATTGCTTTTCACAACTTGCAAACTTCACTTTCATTCTCCTTTCTGCATACGTTCACAACTTGCAATCACCACAACTTCACCTAAATTCAGCTAAAAAAATGGATTCTTTTCAACTTAAACCCCTAACACCCTTCAACTATCATGAATGGAAAGTTAAAATTTCAATCATTCTTAGAAACAAAGGGTTGTATAGGATCACCATGGGTACAGAAGTAGAACCCAACACAGATGCTGAAAAGGTTGTATAGGATCACCATGGGTACAGAAGTAGAACCCAACATAGATGCTGAAAAGGTTAAGTGGTACAACCGTAGTGATGAATCCCTTGGGTTACTGAGCTTGTCTATGTCTCCAAAACTTCTCTTCCACTTAGAATCCTCCCAAACTCCTAATGACATATGGGACACCTTAGAAAAGTTGTTTGGGAAGCTTGATGAGATGAGAGGTCATGAGCTCAAAAACGAACTCATAAGTATAAGTCCTAGTAACTTTGACACCCTACAAGACTTCTTCACTAAGTTTAAGGCCCTTAGATTGCAATTGAAAGAATGCGGGATAGAGAAGAAAGATGATCAACTTATACTTTCTATTCTCGCAAAGTTAGGTCCAAGTTATTTAGTCTTTGTCTCCACTTTCTATGCCACTAAAAGTGCCCTTGGCACTACATGGAAAATGCCTTCTTTGGATTCATTCATTGCCAACTTGACTAGGGAGCAAGATAAGCTAATTCAGATGGGCATAATGAAGTCTACTCAACCCCAAGCTTTGATAGCTAGAAATGGTAAGGATAAGACTTCAACAAAGGAGAAGTAAGAAAAAGAATAAAGACCAAGAGAAGAAGAAAGAAAACACTAATCCTACCAAAAACAACACTGAGACTTATCCTCTAATGCTAAACCTAAGAAGGAGAAGATTAAGTGTGCCTATTGTAAAAATACAGGGCATGATGAACACAAATACATGAAAAAACAAATAGATCACCTAACTCATCTTCTAGAGAAGAACAACATAGGTGTTCCAGAGTCCATCAAGTAGAATTCATCTACCCAAGATTCTACTAAGGCAAAGGGCAAGGGTAAGGAGAAAGAAAAGGGCAAGGCCCTTGTAGCTACAATAGCTTCCACATCTTCATGGGTCATCGACTCAGGTGCTTCTCACCACATGGGCTCTTCACTAGTTGAGTTTTAATCTTTAAAGCCTTGTAGCATGACTTCAATTAGTTTGGGTGATGACACATTAGTTTCCATTTCAGGGAGAGGGTCAGTTGAAATGGAAGGAGGAACATTCAACAATGTTCTAATTGTTCCTTCTCTTTCAACCAATCTCCTATCAGCGTACCAAATCACTCACATTGGTCGGGTCATGAGAGTTGATTTTTCACCAGATTCAGTGTCTATTAGGGAGTTGCATAGTGATACTATAGTGGCAGTGGGAAGGGCAGATCACCAAGCCAGGTTATACACCTTTTCACATTTTGCATCAGATTCTTCTCCTACAGCATTACTGACTCATTCAGATGGAGTTAGTAAATTATGGCATGAGCGATTTGGCCACCTTAACTACTGCTATCTTGAGCAACTTTACAAAAATGACATGGTCATTGGCTTGCCTCGTGTCCAGTTTTCAAAAGAACTTTGTGAGGGGTGCTCCCTTGGGAAGCATCCCAAAGCAAAATTTTACAAAGGCAAGGCTTGGAGGGCTTCACAACCTTTGGAGTTAGTCCACAGTGATGTATCAGGACCCTTTCCCAAACCATCTTTCACAAGGGCCAAGTACATCCTCACTTTCATTGATGATTTCTCTAGGTACACTTGGATATATTTTCTCAAACAAAAGTCTGAAGTGTTTGAAAATTTTCTAGACTTCAAGGCTCTTGTTGAGAAACAGAGTGAGAAATCCATCAAGGTTCTTCAAACTGATAATAGAGGGGAGTATGTCAGCATCAGGTTTGAGCAGTTTTGCACCACATAGGGGATTGATTTGCAGCACACAGTCACCTACAGTCTTTCACAGAATGGGGTTGCAAAATGCAAGAATAGGTTCTTGAAAGAGATGGGTAGTTATATGATTCACTCCAAATCCCTAGCACCACAATACTGGGCCGAAGCCATCAATTGTGCTTGCTACATTTAGAATAGGGTTCCTCACAAATCTTTGAAAGGGATAACACCCTTTGAAGCTTGGCATAAAAGGAAACCTGATGTTGAGCACCTTAGAGTTTTTGGATCCTCAGCCATGGCCCACATTTCGAAGAAGAAATGCAAAGCTATGGAATGTCAATCCAAGCCTTGAATCTTTGTAGGATATCTGGATGGTATTAAGGGATATCACCTTCTAGATCCAGTCACTCATGAAATGTTCATCGAGAGAAGTGTCCATTTTTAGGAGAGTCCTAGAGACTTAACACTTGACACTTCTTCTCCCTCATCGGATCTACTTCTTCATGATGATTCCTCATCAGATTCAGATCAGCCATAGCAAGTTCTTGATCCAGAGTCATCTTCTTCTTTTTTGAGTTCAGACAGTGAGGATAGTGATGCAGTGTCATCCACCTCTAGTCAGTCAGAGGATGAGGAGTTAGCACTTGACTCACCCACTTGTGGGCCACTTTGGGCTAGACAGACACTTGAGAGTGCTGGCACATGGGCAAGAGACCCCACAGATGATAGATGTACTGGGGGGATTTTTAGAGAGATCCACATGCCTTATTTGTTTTAGATTCAGATCCACAGACTTTTTGAGAGGCATCGGGGGTACCTAAGTGGGATAGTGCTATGGAGGAAGAATATTCTTCCTTAATCAAAAATCACACTTGGGATTTGACTTCACTTCCTAAGAGAAGAAAGATGGTTCGATGTAGGTGGATATATCAGACCAAGTTTGCAGTAGATGGGTTAGTTAATAAGTATAAGGCATGATTGGTTGCTAAGGGTTTTTCACAAGTGGTAGGCATTGACTACTCAAAGACCTTTGCACCCATTGCAAAGATGACTTCTATCCAACTCACCTTGGCTATTGCCGCAGCACATGGTTGGGATGTGCATCAGATGGATGTGAAGAGTGTCTTTCTTCATAGAGACCTTGAGGAGGAGATCTACATGGAGCAACTGCCAGGATTTGTTCAGGATTCTTCCTTAGTATGCAGACTTAGGAAATCTATCTATGGAATCAAACAGGGCCCTCAAGCTTGGTATGCCAAGATGGATTCCTTCCTTCTCATAGTGCATTTCACTAGGTGCCATTCTGATCCTAATGTCTACTTCTTGTGGCAGGATGATTCACTCTTGATTTTGGTTTTATATGTTGATGACCTTTTGATCACCGAGAGTTCTTCATCAGCTATTATAGTGGTGAAGGCATCTCTTCATGATAGATTTGACATGACAGACTTGGGTTTGTTGCAATACTTCCTTGGCATCGAGATCTCATAATCAGATCTAGGGATTTCACTTGCATAGCCTAAGTATGCTCTTGACTTATTGGCTCGATTTCACATGGCTAATTGCAAGCCATCTCTGACTCCCTTTCTATCAGGAGTCAAGCTTGAGACTGATTATTCTTCACCATTGGTTGATGCCACTCGATATCGATAACTTGTTGGTAGTCTCATCTACTTGACTCACACCAGGCCTGACATTTCATATACAGTGGGACTTGTCTCCAAATTCATGCAGGAACCCCATGAGCTACATTAGAAAGTAGCTAAGAGGATCTTGCATTACATACAGGGTTCACATAGACATGAGATTCATTACAGATTTGGCATAGAGGTTGACTTGGTTGGATATATAAATTCAGACTGGGCTGGTGATTCATAGACTCACAAGTCCACTTCTAGTTACAATTTCTCTCTAGGTTTTGGTCCTATCAGTTGGTCTAGCAAGAAGTAGAATGCTATTGCTATATCATCCACAGAGGCAGAGTACAGGGGAGCTATTAATGCAGCTACTGAGGCTATTTGGCTTCAGGGGATTCTTTCTGAGTTTGGCATTCCTATCAGGTAGCCCACCATCATTTATTGTGACAATCAAAGTACCATACAAATTTGCAAGAATCTGGTTCAGCACCAGTGGACCAAGCACATAGAGATTCACATGCATTTCATTTGGGAGCTTATTCATAGTCAGGTCATTGACTTGATATTTTTCCAGTCTTAAGAGTAGGTTGCAGACATCTTCACCAAACCTTTCACTGAGAGTAAGTTCATTCATCTATGAGCTCTTCTTGAGGTGCGGTCCACATCTGCAGCAGCATCATCTTCAGGGGGGCCTTCTAGCCTCTTCTTTTCTTTTATGTCTCTCTTTTGGGGGGAGTTTTTTCCTACGGGTTTTCTCATTTTCTCTATATTATGGGGGATTGCATTTGTACATGGGTACCTCATCGGGCCTAGTTGCTGGGACCCATTTTATATTTCCACACTGCCCACCTAAGTTGCGCTTATGGGGGGTATTAGTGTAGGTTTTTATTTTTCCCTATTTATTAATTAGGGAAATTGTATTTCTTGTGCATACATGGAGTTTTCCTACATTTGTGGGATAGGATAGCTTATGTGGAGGTGTGTGTCATAGATGTGTCATAGGTGTCATAAGAATGTCATAAGTAACTCCCTTGATGGGAGTTACTTCTCTATTCTTAGCACCTTCTCACCAACTTTCATGGAGGAGTTACTGACTATTCTTGGTGTGCCTTGTCCACCTTTTATGGAGGAGTTACTTTTGTACTCTCCTATTTGTAGTCCTCATTTTGGCCATTCCATGCTAATTTAGATTTGGTTTTCTCCATTTTGTATTGTGTAATTTATCTTCTTGTTATTGTCAAATTACTTTAGCATCTTATGGTGTGCACTTGTTTATCATGTGTGATCACATCTTCATTGCACTCATGTTATCTGGATTCTAGAAACAACTCCAATAGGTATCATCCCTAAATGAATGGTCAAACTAAAATTGTCAATAAATGCTTGGAGACTTTCCTTAATTGCTTCACCTCAAAACAACAATATCAGTGGGCAAAGTGGCTCCACCTCATTGAATGGTGGTACAATACCTCCTACCACACTTCAATGAAAATGACTCGATATAAATTATTCTATGGTCAAGAACCACTAATGTTCCTTCTATACAACCCTAGTAGTTCATCAATTCAAGTGGTCGACATAATTCTCCAAACCTAGGATTAGATCATTAGCACCTTGTAGGATAATCTTCATATGGCACAAAATCAAATGAAATAATATGTTAATTAATACCATTCTAAGTGCAATTTTTAAGCAAGTGATATGGTTTTTCTTCACCTATATCCATACAAGCAATCCTCTCTAAAACTCAAAGGGCATCATAAGTTGGCTCCCAAGTTCTATGGACCCTATAACTTTCTCTAGAAGATTGGTTCAGTTTCTTATAAGTTGGAGCTCCCACCTTCTTCCTGAGTTCATCCAGTATTTCATGTCTCTTATCTAAATAAAGTTCTTGGCTCAAATATCAAAGTGTAGACTATTTTACTAGAACTTGATAATGAAATATCCATCTTTCTCAAGTTAGAGGAAATCTTGGATAAATGCACATGCCAAATTTTCTCTCACTCCATCACAATGGTTTTAATTTAGTGGTATAGAATGCAACCATAGGATGAAACATGGGAACCACTACTTTAGATTTATCACTAATTCCCATATCTAAAGCTTTTAAGACAAATATTTTTCTAATATGGAGGGGATGTTATAAATATATGCTACCCCTTCTCTTTATTTTGATAATGTAATAGTTGTTATGGATGCATATACTTTGTATGTCATCTCGAGAGCATTTTATTTTATCCCACATGCATGGGAAGTAGTAGTTTCTTAGATTAGACTTAGTATATAAGTTTTGAGGCCAATGAATGGATCCATAATTAATTTTATTGAGCTTGATCAAATGAGGTTTCCCCCTTGAAGTGGCATGTGATCAATAAAATACATTCAGTGCTTCTGCTCATTTTATAGTTCTGTTATTTCATGCATTTTTATTGGCTTGTTGTAGGAGGATCCTCTCACAACTAAAAATATTTTAGATGATATTAAGAAATAAACTTTAAATAGTGTACAAGAGTGTAATTATTTGTTAGATATTTGATAATTTCCTCCATTCCCCATATATAAATGATCCCGTGATTAAAATTATTTTCTAATTGGCAATAGCATAATAAATAGGTTTCTTTATGATCATAAATATGTGAAAATTCTAATCTAATATACATTTTGGTTTGACTAAAAAAGATACAAGAAAGCCTTTAGAATCTTCTTTTTTTTAGTTTATGAACAAATTCTCATGTTAAAAATCACATTGAAATGACCCATATACAAATTCAAAGCATGAATATATGGATGAAGATGATAAAGTAAATTCTATAATCCTTAACATTAATCAGATGGTGGAAGTTCTAGATGATTCTTTGTTAAATTTTAGAAAATACTAGGGCATAATCAAAAGGTGTATTGATATGAAGGATAATATCAAAGCATTTATAATCTAAGATGGTGTCTTATTATTAGACAAAGCTCATGAGAAAAGAGGAAAACATGTAAATTTGGACCCACTATGTGTTTTCACCTACGTAATCTTTGAGATATTGTAGACAATGATTTCATACTCAAGTATATCAAAGGGAATGATGGATTGTCCTAGTGAATGGACATTACCTAAATCACTACTTCTCAATTGTACCATATCGCTTAGTGTGGATTGATCATGAGTTGTTAGTGTAAGTTTAGATTAATTAGAGTATTTCATTTCTTTATTCACCTCTACATCTTGACTTTCTTAGTTAAGTATGATTTTTTTATATATTTTAATAATTTCCTAATTAAGCATTATTTGTTTTATATTTTAATGGTTTATGTTCCTATTTTTGTAGTTCATCTTACTTTGATCTCGCTCGTGGAAATTTTGGATCTTATTTTTATTTGCTTGTTTTGTTTTTTATTAAGTACTAATTTATTAATCCTCATTATTAACATGAGGATAAAATCTAATTTTTTGTCCTCAACACCCATTACAAAGGAATAATTGATTTGCTTTAAATGTTCAGAGTCACTATGTTATTGAACCATGCATATTAACTTGAGTTACAAATCCTATTGGTATAGTGAATTTACAATGAGTATGGATCATTATAAAATGTTGAAACACTCTTTAAAAGAAGTTGAGATTTTGGTTAGTCTCTAAGGTCACCATTGATTTAGTTACGTAGTCATAGAAGACCAAATGTTAATTTTAGAGAAATCAAAATATTTAAGGAAATGTATGTATTTTAAGGAGATTCATATTTCACCTTACCATAGTTATTATTATATTGATGAACATTAGAAGGTAACAAAAGTATCACTTATTATTGGATATTATAACCATTCGTATACCTAAATATACTAGTTCCCTAACCTTTAATAAATTAAACATGCACACATAATCACATGTACACACACACGTGCATGTGCACACACACATGCATGATTTCATGCATGCACACACATAAAAAAAAGGGAGTTTATAAAATTTATATGAAAATTTAAGATTTTATCTGAAAGGTTTATTCAGGTGATCTCCTCTGGGGATATGGATAAATAAATTGAAGTGGGGAAAGGCCTAGATATAAGATAAAGGTATCTATTTTAGGGTTTCTAATTCTTTCATATATTTATAAAAATTCCATATACTCTATTCCCTCACCCCCAACCATCTTGTACTAAAACAAATTCCTTTAGAAAATTTTGATTGATTATTTATTTTGGACAATGTAAACACCCTTAATGTAATGAAAATGGATCACATTAACTCAAATTATTTTTAAGATATAATAGACTTAATTTTTTATGTGGTGGACCTAAAATTTATTTTCCTAAAATCTATGAAAGTATAAATTTACTTGTGTGAAGATTGGTCTCTATTACAAAATAATACTAGAAAATTCATAGTTATAAACATTGAACAATGCTAGTCACAATGTATTATGACAAATGCACCCACTTTTATTTTCATAATTGGGGGTCCTTTTGTTTTCAATTTATATACCCTTTATTTTATATAATTAATTTATATAAACTAGGGAACAAGGCCAACTTCATTTTTTTACAATGTATTAACACTTTCATGTTCATCTGATACATTAATTATACATTTTAATTTGAATAAATTAGACCATGTTATGACTCATATATTATAGGTTTTTTTTTACTTGTCCTATATATTAAACCCTATATCTATAATGGTCATTTATTTTATTTCCTAAAATCCTTAGGTTTGTTTTGGAGTCACCTTTTATTTATAATTTTATTTATTTATTGTCAATTTGATCTATGTCCTTTAGAATCACTTATATTTTTAATATTTGTAGATTATTTGTATATATAAGCCTCTTTATCCCATTAATACTTTATAACATCAAGAATGACACACTATATATTATATTTTATAATCCAATGGATCTATTAGAGACTAAACATAGAGCTATATTTTCATGTAACATCTTCATTATTGTATGAGTTTTTGAGATTGTCATGTGTTCACACCTAAACCGTATGAGACCCCATTTTATGTCATATTATGTATGTGTGTATGCATGCATACATTCATACATACATACATACATATATATGTGTGTGTCTCTACACACACAAACACAAATAAATATACAATATATACATATCTATGTATACATGAATATATATATATATATATATATATATATATATATATATATATATATATATATATATATATAATACATATTTTCATGTATACATACATACATTATATACATATGTATGTATACATGAAAATATGTATTTTATATATATATATATATATATATATATATATATATATATATATATATTTGCATGTATACATACATACATATGTATGCACGTGTTGTATGTGTGTGTGTGTGTATACACACATATTATGTATGTATTTATGTATGTATATATGTATGCATGCATGAATGTTTGTGTATGTATTTATGTATGTATGCATGCATGTGTGTGTGTGTGTATGTATGTATATGCGCATACATGTATGTATGTATATATGCTTATGTCTAAGTTTCGTAGACCTATTTTTACTTTCATGGTGTGGTATGATAAATAATATATTAAAACCATGGGTGAATACAAATAGTAAGTTACTAAATATAAAAGATTAAATTAAATACTATGTTTCAAAAATTATTAAACATAGTAAGTTTCAAAAACTCCTAGCAACATAAAGTATAATTTTTTTTACATTATATTTTATTTCAATAGGAGCTAGAAAACTAAGTATACTTAACTCTAGATATCTTTTTTCTTTTATTAATTTTTTAATTGTGCTTAATAACTCTCTGAATAGTGCATTATTAAAATACTCTTATCTTTTTTATTTTATTAAATTTTTAATTATTCCTGAGAACTCGATTAGTGCATTATTAAAATACTCTATGTATTATTTTAAAAGAATAATAAATAAATTAAGTTTTATATTTATATTTTACTTCTCAATTTTTTTAATTTATAATTTATTTATATGTTTTGAACATTTTGTGATCTTATCTTCACCATTTAGTATCATAGCGAGTTAAACTATGGGAAGAAATATTAAGGTAATATTTTGTGAAATTTTTTCCTATGATTATTATTTTTTATTTATAATTTAGAATTTTTTTCGTGAATAATAATACATTTATAAATACTATGAAAATAAGTTGGGTTTATGCTTAGATGAAAAATAATATAAAATATTTGAAGAGGAGAGTTGATGACATAAAAAAATAGTAAAGAAAAATTTCATAGGAAAAATTTACTTAGAATTTATTAAGCACTAATATTTATTGATTATTCATGAGATAATTAAAATCATTACATAAAATTATATAAAAAAAAATATCAGCTCAAAATTTGATTTAACAGGGAATATTGAAAAACTACCTAGTGTTAATGGACCCTATTATTTTTAGTAGCTAGTAAGTTTAGAAACCTTTACATGAAAGATTGGATGATCCTACAAAGTAAACTCATCATCTACGTATAAAATGATTTTTAATGGTTTATTTTAAACTCAAGTTTATGTCTAGTTACAAATATATCTAATTTGTAAAATTTCAAAATTATTGAGAAAATACTTAGAATACAATTTTAGACCCTTAAATAGTAAATTATGACCTTTAAAACATACAGAAATTGACCCTAATAAAATAAAATGGGTTATGGATACATTATATTCTTTGAGTTGTTTTTTATTAAAAAAATGATATTTCAAATGGGTTCCCAAATCAAAATTTATGGCCTCCATAAGATAGGTTTTTTCATCAAGAGTGGAATTAAGAGAATTATGGAGCAACAAATAATAAATAAGGAGAATAAAAATATTATATATGTTATGAAATAGTTAAGGGATATGGTTTTAGTATACAATTTTTTCAATGGAAATAAAAGAGAAATATAGCATGGATCACACCATTTATTACTATAATGAACAAAGTTTTTTTCAAAAAAATGGCCTGAGGAGATATAAAATAATTTCTTATAGAAGTAATTTTTTATATTATTAATAAAAAAATATAAAATAGTTTTTTGATAATGGAATATATGCATGGAGATGGTGCAATATAATATGTTTGACATATAGCTAAAATAAATCATGTAGAACATGTAGATGAAAGTAAAGATAAGAATGAAGTAAACAATGATGAAAACACAAAATTAAAACGGATTGAAAATAATACTTCGTTGATTGTTGATGATAAAATGGAATATATTCATTTAAATTTTTATAATTATGAATATACTATTGAATATGAAGTTTAAGATAAATCAAACAAAGAAGACAAAGAGAAAACAATTTTAGAAATGACCACTACAAGTTTGGAAGTAAATTAGCATAGTGTTAATTTAAGCATATATGATTTAGATGAATAGAGTGGAGATCAAATACAAGTAAAAATTATATTTTCATATATACATGATCTTTTACATGAATAAGCAAGGTTTGATAGAAGATGAAAAAAAAAAAAAGGTAAGTAAGATTTGGAAAAAAATAACCAAAAAAGAATGATGTGTTACAATAATAAGTTATTAAAAATAATTGGTTACTAAAATTGTGGGTTACTAAAAATATATGGTTAAGTCAAATATTGGGTTAGTAAAAATAATAATTTACTTATATTGTAAATAAAAAATTAATTAAATTAGAGGTTTACTAAAAATAGTAAGTTGTGATAATTACTAAAAATAGTAAACTTTAAAAAACACTAAAAATAACAAATTTAGTTAATTGTATATTAAATTTTATTTATTTAGTTAATTGTAGATTAGATTATATTTTAGTAGAAGATATAAAACCAATTTGAGTTAATAACTGATATATTTTTGCACTATTATTCTTCTTCATTGTGTACAAACTCTATCTTTGAGTAGTGCATTATTAAAATAAGTTATGCATTTTTGAGAAGAATAAATAATGAATATTTAAAATTATCTCTTACTATTCATTTTTTTTTGTTGTAATGTGTTTCTATGTTTAAGAATTTTGGTTATCATGGCTCAATCATCCCTGAGTATAAAAACAAATACGTGTATTTATACATTGGAATATATATTTTGATGGTTAAACATATAAAATGAAGACACCTCATGACCTCATGGCCTCATGATGGCACCACATGTCATATCATTGGTTACTAATCCTAGACCAATTATCCCCTAAACCTATACCCTATTCATGAATGCCATATGTATTTTGACTTTTTCACCTAATGAATAGTGTTTTGGAATCCTTTATTTTGAATAAGTATATGCGTCATTAGTTTTTTGGTCACAATTCCATTAATTTTTTTGGGCATGCATATTTATTTATATTTTATTGTAAGAGATTGTGGTCACTTTATTTATTTTTAGAGATCAAAAAACATAAGGAATATAGATAATATTTGATAAATTCACATATCTATGGATCTCATTTAAATTATGTATGACACTTTAATTTTATGAGTCCAAGTGAATAAATGGTGTAAAAATGTCATGAAATGATTGTCCAAAAAAAATTAAAATTAAATAGAAAATATATTATTTCATGATTGTGTGTCCATAAAATATTTACATGTGGCCTTATTTAAAGCCATTACATTTTTTAGTTAAAATTAATTTAATCACTTTTTGCATAGTTTTTAAAATTACAATTTTTATTTTGATTGTAGATAGGGAGAGTGAAATATTCATATATTCAAATCCACAAATTTACCTCACAAAGTCCATGAACTTTGTTGAAGTGAATGAATGAAATGCCTCTAAGTGTGTTCACATGAAGTATCCACATTCCTCAAGATAATAATGGTTCATGTCTCTCTATAAGGACCCACTTGGTAACCAAATGTAAAGCAAAATTATGGAGTTATAGGAGATGTTAAATTGATATTTAAATAACTCATAGATCCATGGACTTGAATTAACTACAAATATTTGTGTTTACACACCATGGCCTATGAACAATAAAGCATAGCAAATTTTATCTTTGGTATTGGTCATAATAACACAAAGGAAGAGTGAATATGGATCAAAATAAAAGTCAAGGATGAATATATATTATAATATCAAAATCATATAGTCATTATTTAATATTAAGAGATCAAGACATGAAAATGAGTGTCAAATTTTTTAATTAGATTCATCAAACCTAACATGGACACATAACATAGATATGAAGATGATGATTTCCCAATGATACAAGTGGATAAAATATTTAGTTTTTAGAACTTTGTTTGTCGTTAATTTATAGTAATAGATATGAATCCATGTTGAACACAAAGATCAAGAATTGACTTAAGCACAACCAATAATTTTATAATGCTTGGTTTGGGAAAAGACACACACATGATAACCAAATAAAAAAACATTTTTAGAATTCAACACATGATATAATTCTCTTTATTCATCATGAACAAAATTTAAAAAAAAAATCCAAGATAGTAAAAAAATTCTAGGTTTTAGATTTAAAACTCTATAGCATAATCCCTATCCAAGATATCAATAAACATAATCCCCCCAAAATAATAAAAAAATCCATATATGGAGGGTATGGTCTGACCCTTAGTATTCCAACAAGTCATTGGTGTTTCAACTTCCCTTATTGAATAAGACAACATCCAAGATTCAAAAAGAACTAATAAATGTGTTTAAACATCTATAATTGTATATAATTAGATTTTTATAATAGAAACAACCATAAGATAGATGTGATTTTCACTTTGTAGAACCAAACATGATTTTATTGACATATTAAACAATTTAAAGGATATCTTAGGTTCATAATGGTTTAAACAACCTAGTTAGTCTTCAAATTCCTATTATCATTACTAACAAGCCTTCAACTCCTCCTAATGCCTAGTTAAGAGTTAATTAGTCTCTAGTAATGAGAAATTGACAAAGTATACACATTATTATGATCAATAGTTGAGTTATGCTTACAATTACGAGCTTGTACCAATACCTAGATTATTATCATGCTTTAGTTACAATTGGACACATATAATTAGATACATGTTGAGATAATCATATTTTTGATTTGATTAACATTACCCCCAATTAAGTATTATTAATAGTTATAATTGAGGTTTTGGTCTAGATTTCAATTATGTACTCTGATAAACCTTATCATAGACCTAATCAAAGTCTCAAACCTGATTACAATTATAAGCGTATATAATACCTCCCACAAGCCTAATGGGATGTGCCAAATTTGATTACAACTACACACTTTTCTCAATCTCTCCAAGGCCTAATCATGGTTTTGAACTATGAATAAAATAACCAAGCCTATAATGAATTCACCAAGACATAAAAAGGGTTTAAAAACCTTATTATCACTACTAATGTTTTTTTAATTTCATGATGACCTAATCAGACTTATGGAGCCTAATTATCATTACAGTAAACTTTAACCAAATCAAAGTTTAGTCTACATGAATTTAAAATCATAAAAAAAAATTCCAGCTAAGTGTTAGATGTGAAAGTTGATGGTAAAAACATGATTGAACCACCAATGTATATAATTATAACCAATGAAAATAAAGAATAAAAATTTCAAACCAAACAGTAAAGAAAAATGACAAACACAAAAAAAACATCACTCTATTTTTAGGTGATGCAAAATAATTATTTTGCCATGGATGTTCATGTATAAGACACCCACGCTAATGAAAATAACCATGACTTCCTACTCATGAACATAATTTGATTTGATGTATATTTCTTACATATTTTAAACTTTATATGCATTCATTGAATTCACATCTTTAGCTACTATATCCTTCCACTTGACTAATTACTCATAATACTCATTTCCTATTGTCTTATTTCTAAACTAAATGTCCAAAATTGATTACATCACCTCTTTGTGTGCTTGTGGAAACTGATCTCAACAATCCTTAACTAAAAAAAACTATGTTGTCATTGATGTTTCCCTTAAAATAAGTGTACAAATCTTTCACATTAAAGATAAGAGAAATGCCTATTCCATCTAGAAACTCAATGTCATAAGAATTAAATAATAAATTCCTCAAAATATTTCAATTCCTAATATTATTTCACTTGAATTTATTATACTCACCTTTAGAAAACCTCTCCTTGCACAAAAGTTAAAACACTAAGTCTCAAACATCAAAAATTAGTTATCTCCTTTGCATATCAACATGTTTATTATATTTTATATCATTCTATTCAAGTATTATATTGAATTATTGATTCACATAATGCATATATTGAGCATAATCTTTACCTTTTGTACTCCTCCTACTCATCTTAGTTGTACTCGTCAAATAACATACACCTTTTGGGATACTTCCATACAGTATTTGAAAAATAATCAAACCTATAATTTATGTGAATGAATCATTATAAGAAAACTTAACTTGTGCCAACATCAAATCAAATTGTCTAGGTTTGTCACTATCCAAATATCACAGTAAGTTAGTAACACTTTAATTAAAAACCTTCATTTGTCATATATTTAAGGCTGATCATCTGAGTTAAAGCCTAATGTTGTGCCTAGATTCTTCCATAACATCCTCTAATAGTGCCTAGTAGACTTTGTGTCTCTACATGATATAATACTTCTTGTTAATCCATTAAAACTCATAATTTATTGAAAGAATAGATTCACAATGTGTGGCATCACTAGTATTCTTGAAGGATAATAAGTGAGCCATCTTCAAAAATATATCAGAAAAAAAAATATGGAATCAATACCTCATTGTGTTTTTGGTTGTACAAGAACAAAATCCACACTCAAATCATCCCATGGTATATCTAGAATAATAAATAGATGATACAAGCCAACATTCTGATTTTTACCTTTAATAGGTGGCAAACTCTATATTTCTTCATAAACCTTTACACATACTTACCCATCTATGGCCAATATTACTAGTCACTTACTTCCACCAAGGTATTGTCATACCCAAAATTACTATCTATACCTATTCAATGATTTTATTTCAATATGATCTCTCTCATTCAACCTTGATCTATACACAACTTCCTTATTTTGAAAAATAATCCATCTTGTATCATCTAATATAATCATAGAGTTATTTCCACATAAGTTGGATTCCTACATGATGTCTATGCATCTCCTAAATTTAAGTCTTCCTCATACAAACCTTTCATTAGTTCAAACCCAATGAATTACACCTTGAGATCATTTACTATGAGATTTTTCATAATTAAGGCATCCAAAACTTTATTGGACTTTCCACTTCTATGTTTCAAGATGAAACAATAGATTTAAATAAATTGTATTGATTTCATCTCATGTTGATTTTTATTACCACAATTTTTTTTGGAACTACAAGGCATGATTATCCTTTTACAAAACAAACTTCATTAGAAAAAAGTAATACTACCACTTATTTAGATTTTTTACCATTGCATAAAACTCTTGGTCATAGAATAAATATTTCATCTTGGCATCACTCAAATTCTTACTGAAATAGGAAATGGGTTTACTTTCTTGACTCATTGCCACCCTATGGCTTTTATTATTGCATCATAATCAACCTATAATAATTTTATAAATCTAGTAAGGCTAACACCTATTTTTCCATCACTTTTTTTTCAACAACTAAAATCTAATCTTTCTTACAACAATCCATTGAATCCTCTTTTCTATCTCCCTGCATAATATTTAGAATGGGTATACATATACCACTAAATTTTATTATAAAATTTTTGTACAAACTTCCCAACCAATGGAAACTTATTTATTCAAACATACTCTTCAGTAAACTCCACTCCCCAATTTCCTTCACCTTATCTAGGTCGATTTTCAACCCATCCTTTGAGATTACAAATCCCAAAAATCATCTCCTCTTGCATGAAGATGTACTTCTTCAAGTTCACTAATAATTTATCTTATTTCATCTTATCAAAAACCAACTTCAAATTCTTCAATTGCTCCTTTTTAAAATGACTGAACAAATAGAATTTCATACAAATAAATTATTAAAAACATGCCTATGAAAGGATTCAAAACTTCATTCATGAGTATCATAAAGGTACCTGGGGAATTTAAAAAATAGATTGGCAGGTCCAACCACTCATAGAACCCATCATTCATCTTGAATGTAGTATTACACTTATCACCTTTTTTTAAGTGTATTAAATGATACCCACTTTCCAAATATATTTTAATGAAGTATCTATCTCAACTAAAAATTTGCATGAAATTATGCATTATCAATAATGTAAACATGCACTTAATGGTGATATTATTGATTTAACATGGATCCATACACATTCTCAACTCCCAACCTTTCTTTTGTGCCAACTCAACTTGAAATATACATGGGCTCAAATGATCTTAGACTAATCCCTTAATTAACAAAACATCCACCTATTTATCAATCTCTTCATTCTCCATTGGAGTCAACACATAAGTTGTTTTTAAGGAAAAATTTCACTTAGCAATAAATCCATATGATGGATAATGCACCTTGAAAGTGGTAGTCTTTCTAAAAACTCACTTGTCATAATATAAACATATTATAAACTCCAATGGGAAGATCACTTACCTTAATGGGTGTCATAACTTGCCTAGGTTTTGAAAGTAGATCATAACACATCTTTTCCTCTTTGTCCACCTTTAAAAAATCCTTACCAGATACCAAAATAATTTTGGAACTATAGTTCAACTCATCTCCTATATCCTTTAATGGACACAATGTGAATCTATTTACATCCTTCATAATGGTATACTTTTTTATATTATGTCATGCATACTTTCATATCAAACTGCCATGGTGATGCAGAGCTTATAACACTTTTTCACACTTTGTCCTTAGTTAAGGAATCACTTCCTTAGGATTTTTTGGTGAAATAAATAATAGTAAAAATATCCTAAATTTTATATGTTTATCAAATATTTATCATGCTTATAATATTTCTATGACAACTCTTTACCCCTTTATGATAGTCTTCCTCACTCCTCTTTACACTTCTATAGCTCTACCTATGCAAAACTCAATCATTGTAGCCTTATTTGACTAATAATGAAGTTGTATAGATAAATAAAAAGCATTTATGACTTTAAAATATTATATTCACCTTTTTCATGTTATAACACACATATGTATCAATTTTCATGACCTAACTCACTCCCTAGGTCCCTTTTCTCTCTTGTAGCCTTCCAAATCAAGTCTCTTTTAGCCCTTAGACAACACCTTAGTCTATAAATATGTACTCTATGGTTTGCACAGTCTTGAAAATGGAATAATATATTAGTGGACCTAAAAACACACAATATTAAAAAAATTGTGATTTTTCAAGGGTTACTTTTCTCACAATGGTTAAAACCCTAGTTGTCAGGGTTTTAGGTGACTAAGCGGGCTGAGAGTACATTAAATTCCATATCTTGGTCTAAAAACAATTTCAATTCAAAATAAAGGTTGGAAAACATATATCTAGACTTACTTCTACTTTTCCATTCATTAATCAAGTTCCCAAAACCTTCACTTTGTGCACAATAAGGAAATTTTGATCTCTTTTGACTTTGTTTTGTTAACATGAAATAGGGGTTAAGTAGGGTTTCAACTATATTTTAACTTTCAAAGCTTCCAAAACATTCACTAATATTATTATCACCTTATTAAATTAATCTAAACTATTTACAATCTCTATTGAACCCAAAAACACATTACCATGCTAATAACATAGAGTAACTTAGTAAACAATGTTTTGAATTGGCAGATTACATACCTTCAGGGGTTAAGATCTATGCCATCTAGAAAATTAAAACTTTTGATCAAATGTAGATTTTAATATGGTTACTCTACTCTCAAGCACGTTCTATGGCTAGTCCACCATAGAATTCTAATAATGGAAAAGGGTCAATTACTCATATGTTCCTTGTACTGACCCATATAAGGAATTTTTCCTATTTGATAGACATGTCCGTCACTAAAAAAGTGATTGTGTTCAACTTATCAAAAATTATCCTTGAATAAATTTTGGAATGTAACATAAACATAATAAAATAAATAACTTTTATCAAACCACTTCCCACTGGAGGATTTAAACACATGCCATATCCTTTGTTCTTAGCCATGCAATATCAAAATACATAGACAATTATTATCACAGTTCTTTATTCATAAAATTTATCTATTTACATGTCCATTCCTCATCAAATTCAAATTTAATACACTATCACCAAGTAAAAATTGACTCTCCAAAACTACTTCAAGAATCATAACTGAATTCTTGGGTTTCTCTCATGTTGGGGTCGTTGAATTTACATTACTATTTTCATGTTTTCCAATATGACCAATATATAACCATGCCTATAGACTAAAAAAGATATTTAAGACTTTTAAATAGTCTATAAAACTCTTAAACATGTTCCTATACCTTTCCACCTTCCCAAAATGCATGGAAATCCTTTAATAAGGCTTGAAAATTCAAATTTTCAAATAGTGGTGTTTTGGAGGGAAAATCTATAATTCAAATTTCATGCAAATTTTAACAACCTAAATCACACATAAGACAAAATTAGGACCTAAATCACCTATTAAACACATTAAAAACTACTAAAATCCAAAATTGAGTTCATTTTGGGGTCCATATAGGATGCCCCTGCATCATACTACCAAACTGAAGAAATGTTTCCATAGGTATCAACTTGGTGTATGTTCCTCTTTAGTTGTAGTGTACCTCTTGATAGAATTTTGATACTGATACTTGCCTCTTATATAGGTGAACAAGTTTTTGGGACCTATAATTAGGCCTCATTTGGTTCTTTTTCAATGGTGTACTTACACATGCAACCAAACAATTAAGAAAAACATAGTTGTTGTCAACTGTTGCATGTCTTGAGTGTGTATACCATGCTTCCTCTCCTTCAAACTGATCCATCACATTATTGATTCTATGAGACACTAATAATTAAAATGTGTCTTATTTATCCTTCATCCATTCTCCTTGTTTGGTATACTTTACCTTTTACATATCAACTTTTTGGTCCTTGTATGCCATATGCTTGCATAAATGTTTGGTTTGATGATATATATCATCTTCATAATTGCCCTTTACCTCCTATATACACAAAAACTAAATTCATGTCTTCTTACACATTCTCATTCTCTTGATTTAACCCTCTTATAGGATTGCACTTATTTGGCTGTCCTTCATGAACCTATTTTACATCTTCCAGCTTTGTGTCATCTCTATCCTTTTCAAGACTCTCTCTCTCTCTCATGCATGTGAGCTTCCATATCACTCCTATGAAATCACAACTAGAAATATTTACCAAATGTTGAGACAAAATTTCAAATAATTCACTTACATACTTGATTGAAAAAATATTTCTTGGTAAAGGTTCACACTCCTCATCTTGGGCTACCTCAATCTCCTTGGGTTTTTCATCCATCCTTATATTTTCATCATGATGCTTTACCAAATCTTTGTAACCTAGAACCAATACCTTAGAATAGACACCAATAAATTTTTAATCATTATTCAAAGGTCATAATTTATGCTTGATTCCCTTGTGTTCCAAAGAATAGGTGTTATTCATTCCCTCATGACTAGTTGACTTGTCAAACTGCTAAGGCCTTCTTAGTAATACATGACAAACATCTATTGGTATGATATCACACATGACCTGATCCTTATAGGTTCCAATCTAAACATATAATAAGTATTGTTCATTAACAATCACATGATATCCTTTATAAAGCCAAGAAACTTTGTAAGGTGAAGGGTGAGGTAACCTTTTGATACCAAGTTTACTTACCATCTCATTTTAAACTAAATTGTCTATACTTCCTGAATCTATTATCATTTTACAACATTTACCATGGGATTGACATGTTTGTTTGAAGAGTGTTTTCCATTAGGCATGTTATTTCTACTTTGGTGTCTTTAACAATGTCCTCCTTATAAAGAATGACTCTCCTTCTTTAGGTGCCTCTATATGTGAAGTTGATCCAACACTTTCTTCTTCTGTAGGCTGCACCACTTGATTTTTTCTCTCATTTCTATGACTTCTTTCTTATTATTCCTCTAGACACCCCCAATATTTATGACCTACATACGTTTTTCATTTAAATCATCTTTCTATGAATCCATTAGTCCCTCTTCCTCTAGATGTATCTCTACCTCTGTAATATGGCCTTCTACCTATATAACCACCTCTTGGTTGTGTTTCATGTCTTTGTGCACTAATTTCACCTTCCTCATATTCATTCTTTCTCTCATACTCTCTTCTTCCTCTCACTTGTTTACCTCTTCCTCTTGCTTTCTGCATATGCCTTCTTGTCAACTTCTCTTCAGCTTTCAAGGCTACTTTATAGGCTTATTCCACTATTTTCAAAGTCAATATATTGATCCCATCTTATATGGAAAACTTGAGGCCATTTAGGTGCCTTGCTACCTTCTCATCATCCTCTTCTATGTGGCCTATTTTGATTGTCAATCTATGAAACTCTTATGTATATTCCTTCATTGAATGTTCCATTTGTCTAAGATTTTGAAATCTCCTAAATAAATGTGTATGGTAGTCTGTAGGCATGAACTTTCCCTTCATCTTCATCACTAGATTTTTTCTTTACCTCTTCTCCTTCTCTCTTCTTAGATTACATCCCACCACAAATAATCTTGTCATTTCAATCTTTTGACTACAAATTTAAATTTCTTGGTGTCATCCACCTCTTCATACTCAAAATACTTGTCCATGGCTTCTATCCAATCCACCAACTCATCCACATTAACATTTCCTTCATACATTGGCACATCTAGCTTTAGTTTTGAACCCATATTCCTCATGGATTTGATTAATATTTTCTCCAATCGATCTTATTTTTCTTCCTCCTATTCTGCTCTGGGATCTTCCTCTTTTATATCATTGTCATCTTCAGTTATAACCCTTCTTCTTTGTGTTATCTCCATAGCTTCTATTCTTGCCTACATATTCTGCATCTCAATGACTAAATTTTCCATATTCTACTGCATTTTTTGAGCTAAAATATGTTACATTTCTCTTATATGTGCCATATTATCTTCCAATATATCATTTGACCTTCCTTAGGCTCAGATACCAAATGATGCAGAGCTTATAACACTTTTTCACACTTTGTCCTTAGTCAAAGAATCACTTCCTTAGGCTTATTTTTATGGAAATGCTAATCATGAAAATATCCTAAATTTTATATGGTTATCAAATATTTATCATTCTTATAATATTTCTATGACAACTCTTTACCCCTTTATGACAATCTTCCTCATTCCTCTTTACACTTTTATATCTCTGCCTATGCAAAACTCAATCCTTGTAGCCCTATTTGACTGATAATGAGGGTTTAAGGATAAATAACAAGCATTTATGAATTACCAAGATTTTATTCACCTTTTTCAAATTTTAAATCACCTATGTATCAATTTCCATGAGCTAACTCGCTCCCTAGGTCCCTTTTCTATTTTGTAGCCTTCTAAATTAGGCCTCTTTTAGCCCTTAGACAACACCTTAGTCCATAAATATATACTCCCTTGTCCATACAGTATTATAAATGGATTAATGTCTTAGGGGACCTAAAAATACACAATATTACAAAATTTTGTGATTTTTCAAGGGCTAATTTTCTCACAATGGTTAAAACCCTAGTTGTTAGGGTTTAGGGTGACTAAGTAGGCCAAGAGTAGATTAAATTCCATATATTGGTCCAAAAATAATTTCATGTCAAACTAAAGGTTTTTAAATCTCTTTATATACTTCATTATACTTTTCCATTCATTAATCAAGTTGCCAAAACCTTTACTTCATGTACTATATGGAAATCTCAGTCTCTTTTGATTGTGTTTTGTTAATAGTAAATAGGGGGTTAAGTAGGGTTTCAACTATATTTTAACTTCCAAAGATTCCAAAACCTTCAATAATATTATTATCACCTTATTCAATTAATATAAACTCTTTAAAATCTCTTTTTAACCCAAAAATAGATTACCATGCTAATAACACAAAGTAACTTAGTAAATAGAGTTTTGAAATGGCATATTGCATACCTTCAAGGGTTAATATCTATATCATCTAGAAACTTAAAATATTTTGATAAAATTTAGATTTTAATAGGATTTATCTACTCTAAAACATGTTCTATGAATATTCCACCATATAACTCCAATAAGGGGAAAGGGTCAATTCCTCATATATTCCTTGTATTGACATGTATAAGGATATTTTCCTGTTTGACAGACCTGCCTGTCACTACAAAGGTGATTGTTTTCAAATTATAAAAAATTATACTTGAATAAATTTATTGAATGTAACATAATCATAATAAAATAAATCCCTTTTATCAAAACATTTACCACTGAAGGATTCAAACACACACCATATCCTTTATTCTTAGCCATGCAATATCAAAATACATAGACAATTGTTATCATAATCCTTTATTCATAAACTTTCTCTATTTACATGCCCATTCCTCATCAACTTAAAATTTAATACACTATCACCATGAAAAAATTTAATCTCCAAAACTACTTCAAGAAGCATAACTAAATTCTTGGGTTTGTCCCACGTTGGGATCATTGAATTTACATTACAATTTTCATGTTTTTCCAATATGACCATGCCTATAGACTAAAGAATATATTCAGTAAATTTACATAGTATTTATACCTCTTATAAATGTTCTTATACCTTTCCAACTTCCTAAAATTCATGCAAATCCCTCAACAAGGATTGAAAAATCAAATTTTCAAATAGTGGCATTTTAGAGGGAACATCCATAATTCAAATTTTATGCAACTTTTAACAACTTAGATCACACCTAAGATAAAATTAGGACCTAAAACACATATGAAACACCTAAAAGACTAATGAAATCTAAAATTTAGTTCATTTTTGGTTTTATATAGGATGCCCTTGCATCACATGGCCTTACCAAAAACATGAAACACAACCATGGGAATAATATCACATAGAACTTTATCCATGTATGAACCAATCTAAAAAATAAACACACATTTATCATTCACCATAACTTGATTCCATTTAAGAAACCACTAAAAATTTAATGGTTTATGATGTTACAACTATTTCATCTCAAGTTTCTCTACCATCTCTTAAGAATCTATTCTATCACTATCAATCACAAATATGAAACACTTACCTTAGATTTTTTGAACAATCTATAATAAAATGTTTATTTTTGTTAGTTGATTCACCTCCTTGGATGGTTTTAACAGCACTATATTAATTAATATAGGCTCTCCTTGTTATTTTTATTTCACATGTATTGGATACCCAACACTTTTCTCATATCCAAAGGTAATATGGGTTATCTTTTCATCTCTCTTGATGATATTTTGAGGTTTTTCTTGACAATAATACTCTTGATGTCTAACATAATATTTACATCCATAAAAATTACCTGGAAAACCTTCTCCCCTACCTCTTCCATAGAAACCTCTTCCTCTAGAAGACTATCATTCTCTCATTCTCTCATTCTTATTTTTTAAACTACTTGCCTCTCCACCGTGATTTTTTTGTTTTCTTCCACCACTATTTTTTTCATCATCTTGAAGATCTTCCTATATCTTTAGATTTCACTTAATGGTTTCTCATCATCTTTGAATCTACCTTTAATACACATTGATATGACTTTTATATGGTTCTAATGTTCAAAAAAATGATTTCATTTTGTATGGAAAAACACCACCCATTTACATACCTTTAGAAACTCTCTAGATCCTCCTTAGCATGTGTAACTCTTATTGTGTCTAGAAAAGTCAAATTTTTAGTCCTTGATATGAATTAGGTAAGTGTATGTAATTAGATAAACAAAAGGGAGTGTTAAGTAGACATATTTTTCCTAAAAAACAAGAAACTTCAGCTTCTAAAGATTATTTTAGACACCTAAACCCAAAATTTGAAGATATCATAGGAACATGAATTGTAGTATTTTGAGTCTCGTTTCTAAACTACTATTTTTTTTTTAAATGGTCAAGTATAAGTAGGTCAAATGTCATAATTTCAAAGAGGTAGTACTTAATTTTAGAAAAATTAGAGTAGATAACTTTATGTGTAGCCAATCATTTTTTTAGCATCGTTCAGTTTCTTTTAAACCCTTTGGTGGAAAGTTATATAAGATCATCTAGTTTGCAACCTTAATTTTTTTAAATTAATTAATGAATATTTATTTTTTTACTAATTTCACAAGTCAGTAGACCCTGAAATATGATCAATAATGTATATTTTACCATCCAACCCCTTACCTACCTAAAAAAATATCAAAAATTAGATTTTTTAATGTGTATAGAATTAGTTCTAGTTTACAACCATATATACATATATATATATATATATATATATATATATAGTTTGAATCAACAAATGAAAATATGCATAAAAAAATATGAACATGTATAATTGTGGCATATAATTCTTAAAAATGCATATTTATAAATGATTATAGATAAGAATCTCAAAATAATAAAAATATAAAAAAAATTATATATTTAGAAAGAGGAGAGTGTAATCAATGTTGTACTAATATTTTCATGAAAAATGATCAAATTCATAGTGTTTAACATGGTTTAAGATTTTTTTGTTATTTTTAGTGAAAAATATGCATTTAACTATGTGCTTATAGGTTTATGCCTCAGCATTGGGAATTCAAGCCATTCCTGACCTTTTAGGCATGTGTTTTAAATATGAAATATATAAATCATGTACATGAAAAATTGCATAGAGTAAATACCACATACACAAAAAAATTGC
This sequence comes from Torreya grandis, assembly GCA_037957365.1. Lineage (NCBI taxonomy): Eukaryota > Viridiplantae > Streptophyta > Pinopsida > Cupressales > Taxaceae > Torreya > Torreya grandis. The sequence continues at coordinate 531,775 of JARHVA010006453.1, read as the reverse complement.
ATAGGGGTAGTACTACATATGTGGTATATTGTGCATTTCACATGCATAGAAAATGAAGCAATGTGACCCTAATTTTGTTAGTTTAAATGTTGTTTTATTGGATCTAAAATTATTGCTTTAGATTTTTAAGAGTTAAAAATTTATGTTTTATGGTTCAAGGCTTAGGGTTTAGGGGTTACAACATAGGATTTAAGTTTTAGGGTATATAAGGTCCAATTGAGAATTTAATTGGGGCCAAATTGATCTCTTTAAACACATTTGTGAATTAAAATGTGGTGATGGACTCAATTATCCCCTACATCATCACATATTGAGATAATTAATCAATTAGGCCAATGAGTGATGTGATTCATGCTAAATTGAGCCATGTGAACCTAATTCTTACTATAACATATGTAAATTATGGATAAATCAATTGGTTTAGAGTTTAAGGTTTATAATTTAGGGTTTAGGGTTTAGGTTTTAAGGTATAGAGTTTAGGGTTTAGGGTCCAATTTTGAAGGAAATTGAGGAATATTTGAGCTATTTTAACTTATTTTTTACTACAAAATGTGATTTTAGGCATAATTAGTGCTAAAACCATCACAAATTGAGCTAATTGGTCAATTGGGATAATAAATAATGTTATTTACATTGAATTGATCCTTAAGTGAGCATAATTATTACTCTAAAGGATGTTAAGTGGGGTTAAATCGATTGGTTTAAGGTTTAGGGTTTACAATTAGGGTTTGGTGTTTAGCATTTAGGGATTAGGGTATATATCCCTAGTTTATATTTTAGGGTATAACATCTAATCAAAAAGGTAATTAGGTATAATTGGACCTTTTTTAACCTATTTTTGACTACATAATGTGATTTTGGGCTCAATTAACCCTTACTTCAACATAGATTGAGCCAATTAGTTAATTAGGGTAATGAGTGATGTGATTTTGGACAAATTAAACCATGTGAACCTAATTCTTACTCTAAAGGATGTTAATTGAGGTTAAATCAATAAGTTTAGGGTTTAGGCTTCAAAATTTAGGGTTTAGGGTTTAGAGTCTGATTGTAAAAGTAATTGAGGGTAATTTGAGAAACTTGAACCATAGAATGTGTTTTTATGTTTAATTAGGCCCCATTTCATCACACATTGAAATAATTAGTCAATTGGGGTAGTTAGTGGTATGATTTGGACCAAATTGAGCCATGTGAAGCTAATTTTTAGTCTAAATTCAAGGGTAATTTAGGATCAAATGATTGGTTTAGGGTTTTAAGAGTTTACAATTTAGGGTTTAGGGAATATATATTAAGATTTATGTATTAGGGTTTAAATTTTAGGGAATAGAATTTAGTGTTTAGGGTCTATATCTTATAATATTTATAGATTATGGTTTATAATTTAGGGTTTAGGGTTTAGGGCTTAGGGTTTAAGGTTTAGGGTTTAGGGTCCAATTATGAAGGTAAATGAGGATAATTTGAGTTACTTGAACCTATTTATAAGTACATAATATGTTGTTAGGTTTGATTAGCTCCCATGTCATCATAGATTAAGTGAATTAGTCAATTAGGATAGTTAGTGGTGCAATTTAAGCCAAATTTATTCATGTGAACTTAATTCTTAGTCTAAATGATGGTAATATGGGATTAAATGATTTTTTTAGGGTTTTAAGAGTTTATAATTTATGGGTTAGGGATTAGGTTTTATAATTTAGGGTTTAGGGTTTAGGTTTTAGGGTTTATGATTTAAGGTCTACCTGTGAAGTAAATTGAGGATAATTTGAGTTGATTTAAGCTATTTGTGAGCACAAATTATATTTTTGGATTACATTAACTCCCATGTCACACATATCAATAAAATTAGTCAATTTGGTAGAGTGGTGTGATTTGAGCCAAATTTATTCTTATGAACCTAATTCTTAGTCTAAATTATGGTAACTAGAGCTCAAATGATTGGTTCAAGGTTTTTATGGCTTTATGTTTATGGATTATGGAACTTATTGTATCTAGGGTATAGGGTTTAGGGCTTATATTTTAAAATTTATGGTATAAGGTTCAGGGTTTATGGTTTAGTGTTAGGGTTTAACATTTAAGATATAGGGTGCAAGCTGTAGGGTTTAGGGTCCCATCATGAAAATAATTGAGAATAATTTGGGTTTATTGAACCTAATTATGAGCAAAATTTTTGTATTTAGTTTCAATTAATCCACATGTCATAATATTTTGAATGAATTAGTCAATTTGGTAAGTTAATGGTGTAATTTGGTCCAAATTTATCCCTATGAACCTAATTCTTAGTCTAAATGATTGTAATTGGGGATAAAATGATTAATTTAGGGTTTTAATTGAATTTAAAATTTATGGTTTAGGGTTTAGAGATTAGAGATCAAGTTTTATAATTTAGGGTATAGGTTGTAGTATTTATGGTTTAGGGATTAGGGTTTAAGGTTTACATTAAAGGATGTAGGGTTTAGGGCTAACTATGAAGGAAATTAGGGATAACTTGAGTTTCTTAAACCTATTTGTGAGAATAAATTATGTTTTTGGGTTCCATCATCCCCCATGTCATCACATATCTAGTGAATTAGTCAATTAAGGAAGTTAATGTTTTGATTTAGGCCAAATTTATCCCTATGAACTTAATTCTTAGTCTAAATGATGGTAATTGGGGCTCAAATGATTGGTTTATTATTTTAAGAGTTAATAATTTATACTTTAGGATTTCTAAGGACTCAAGCTTAGGGATTAGGGTTTAAGGTTTAAGTTTTAGGTCTTATGGATTAGGTATTGGGGTTTAAAATTTAGGGTTCAGGGTTTGGGTTATAGTATTAGGGGTTTAGGGTTTAGGATTTAGGTTTAAAGGTGTTTATGTATACACATAACACTATTACCATATACACAATTTTGGATTAGTAATAATGATCACCATGGAACTGTGTATGTAGTTATTAAGAACTATGCACATGAGTCTTAATAACCGTGTATGCATAACTTATTTCATTAAATTATGTTTTATTTTAATCCCCCATCTCCATAAACATATCCATTTATCTCAAATTTTATAATTTTTGGAACAAGCTTAATTGATAATTAAAGGGTAAAATTTTGGCCTTCAACTTTTCCATGATTATGTCCCATGACTTTATTTTCTCTTTATTTTCCCTTTATTTCTCAGCCTACACATGATCCCACCATAAATAGGTGTGAATATTCAACTTCATGTGTGTGAACCTAACCTTATTATGTTCCTCCATACACTCATAGTAAAAATATTTTTCCTTTCTAAGTTATCTAATCCACAAGTTCTTTGAGATTCAAACTCACATTATAGCATCATGTCTCCAACTTTTATTTACTATCAAGCATTGCCATAAATCCAAAAAATATCATCTCTTCCTTATTTTACATATCTTTCTACCCAAGCTCTTAAGTTCATTATTCTTCATTATTTCTCACATCCATCATAATCTTCTCTTCATTTGTGTTATTTCAAATTAATATAACCTTTTTGGCATACCTCTCATCCTTTCATCCAATTTTTTAACTCAACATCTTCTCTGTCTTTCACCTTCCCAAATAACATTACATCTTTATGCCATTACTTCTCATAATGTAAACTTATCTTTCACATCTTGCCAATAAACTCAACAAAAGTTTTCTCTCACACACACTCTCCTAACAAAACTAAAAAAACCTTTATCTAATATTGGAATTTATGCACATAAATACTTGTAATCCACTTAAGGACAATATTGATTTCTATGATGCTTAGTTTGAGAACACACACATGTATAAGCAACAAATCAAAAAATTATAGAATTAAACACATGATCTCATTCTCTTTATTAATCATTAATAAGTTTTATAAAAAAACAAAGTTCAACAATAGAAAGTTTTAGATATAAAATTCAAAAATAACATCCCCATCCCCCAATCCCCCCCCCCCCCGACTTCCCCACCAATATGGAAGGAATGGTATGAGCTCTAGTATTCTAAGAAACTCTTGGCATATTGACTTTTGTTCTTGACCTAGATGACATAAATTTTTCAAAAAGAACTAAGAAATATGTCAAAACATAAATAGGTAGACCTACTCAAATTTGTAAAATAAAAACAAGCATAATAAACATGTGTTTTTAAATTTTTAGAAATAAATAAGATTTTATTGGACTATTAAACAATTTATAACATAGCTTTAGTTCATAATGTTTTCATCCATCTATTCAGACATCAAATGCTGACTAAGACTACAAACAAATATTCAACTCCTCCCAAGGCCTAGTTTAGATTCAATCACAAACTATCATTGTAACTATAATGAAGTCTCTTTATTATTTTTATCGATATTTGAGTTTTGCTTACCATAGATATCTAGCACCAAGACCTATTCAGCTACTAGGCTCTAGTTACAACTACACACATATTTATATACACATTTACCTAATCAAAAATTTTGAGTCAATTAACATTGTGCCTAGTGAAAGGATCCTTAGTATTTAAAATCATGGTAGTGGGACTAATTAGTTCTACATGATTTTAAAAAACTTTACAAAGACATAATTGAAGTTTCAAACCCAATTATAAATGAAAACTTAAACAATACCTCCCAAAAATTAATGTAAATAGAAATTAGTTCCTCATCATAATAGATCTATGATACCACTTGATCTGGAAAAAAATTAGATCTTCTTCATAGTGGAGCTCTGATGCCACTTGATGTGGCCTCCAACCACATGATGGATTCAACAATCCATAACTCTCATAATTATTTCTCAAAACACATAAACACCTCTCACAAAACACATCTCATCAGCTCAAATTATTTAAACATGCCACCACAAATCTTATTCAACAACACACACATATTCTCATTAATCCTCAACAAGCTTCAAAAATCTTAAACAACACATACAAACTTGGCCTCAACATGTCAAGGAGGCTTTACAAGCTTATCCCCTAGATTTCTCTCTACCACTAGCCTAGCTAATAAGCCAAGATGACAACCTTTTATATAATTACATGGTATAAAAAAACAAAGGAGGGCAAAAATTCATCCCCTTACACTTGGATGGATAAATACAAAGAATATGGAGTGAGATCCAAGAAAACTCTACACCACATTATCCACTTGGGTCATTCTTGCTAAGGACAAAGTCTCCAATAAAAAAGTTAGTGTCACCTTTCACAACATAACAAAAGGGTAAAGGAAATGTCAATATATAATGATACATCTGGTCTCCCCACTAGCATAAGCTTGTAAATGAAGGTGGATTTTTTATTTTACCATTATTTCTTTATTCTCACATGAAATTCATCCCACATGCATGAAAGATGACAAAATAAAGTCTTCATGTGAGTTATAATGTAATGTGGCACCCCATACCACCTAAGAAACATGAATAGGGTTATGGACATCTCATCAAGATGAATAGTGTCTACCACCTCATCAGTGAATAGTAAGTTAAGAATAGTGTCAGCATGAATAGTGTTTTATTGCCACATTATTCTCCTCAAGTGGAAACTAAATCAACTCCTATGAGTTATCCTTATTAATCTCCAAGATTTGTAGGCACACACATGAGCATACAAACACATGAATACAAAAACACACCACTCTATTTTTTGTGATGCAAGATTGTACTAACCTTTGGATGCTCTTGTATTAGACACCCATGGTATTATAATGTGATCTCATGATCACATGGATGGGGTAAGTTGTAGAACCACTCTTTTGGTCACATAGGTTGATGACCATGGCATCCCTTCTGACACACCAAGCACTCCTCATTTTTCCTCCTCTACTTTGATCTTCTACCTATTGGTCTTCCCCTCTCTTCTTCACACTTATTATTTCTCTACTCGTGGGATGACACTTAGTATCCAAAACTCAAATCCTTACCTTTATGGGATTACACCCACCATCCTCTTCTACCAAAATATTATCCATATTCTAATAGATTCACATGTGGGATCCAATACACCACCAAAAATTATCCTCCTCAACCAAGATGCTTTATCATGCATCTTCTCTTCCCAAGTGAGCTCTAGCCCATCCAATTTCACCCACTTCTACCTAAATCCCTCTTGACTTTATTCATAAATTTTAAAACCAAATTTTGGATCCACCAAAACATCACAAACCATCATTTGCATCTCCTCACTCATGTCTACAACATCATCCATCACACTTTCATCATGTGCACTTTCTTGCATTAAATATTCATCCAATGCTTATATAAAACAAACTTACAACTCCTCTTGGTTGCTCCCTTTATTCAACTCATGTGCACTTGCTTTCACAAAAATACCCTCTATTGTTTCCTTCATGGAAACTTTAAACTCCTCATGGATTATATTTTATTTAATATGGACCTCACTTTGGATACTTTCATCCTACATTTTCAACACTTCATGGCTACAATCTTCCTCTCTTTGAAACTCTATATGGATGCAACTTTCATATACATTCAAATCTTCATGGTTTCTATATTCATTCTTGTCAGTCTTTCCACTCATGGAAATATCCTCCCATTCATGGAACTCTAAAATTTCTTCCCCATATCCAAATAATGGGTCTCCTTAATTATCTTCAACAAATAATAGATTTCCCTCATTCTCAATATTCTTATCTTCGCTCATCACAATAAGTCTCTCCATCCACTCTCCTTATATTTTTGGGTGCACAAATTCACCCATCAACTTGGAAACCATATGTTCCCACTCACATACCTTCTTATTACCTCTCATATTTCTCTCCACTTGGTGATAATCCCAACACATGGCTGCAACTCCACTCATCTTCTTGCTTGTAACCTTTATCCTCATGGGGTCTTCAATATTCATTTGCTCAAAACGCATCCCTAGATCAACTATATAATTTATGAGATCTTCTTATCCAAAAGGCATGGAAACTTATCTTCATCATTTCATTCTCCATAAAAATATTATATGGTCTCTTCTCCATCTCTTACACCTATAAAACACAAACACTCATTCACATCTTCTACTCAATAATATCCTCTCAACAAGATTCAAACTTGGTCTGATACCACTTGATGTGAGTAAAAATCAAATATTCATCACAATGGAGATTTGACACCACTTGATGTGAAAAAAAATTATCTCCTCTTCAAAATGGATCTTTCATACAAATTTATGTGGCCTCCAACCACATGATGGTTTAAACAATCCATAACTCTCACAATTATTTCTCAAAACTCATAAACATCTCTCACAAAACACATATCATAAAATAAAATAATTTAAAAATGCCACCACAAGGCTTCTTCAACAGCACACACATATTCTCATAAATCTTCAACAAGCTTCAACAATATTACAAAACACATACAAACTTGGGCTCAACACACTAAGGAAGATTTACAAGCTTATCCCTAAGCTTTCTCTCTACCACTAGCCTACCCTACTAAGTCAAAATTACAACCTTTTATAGAAATACATGGTAAAAAACAATAAAGGAGGGCTAAAATTATCCCCCATCCACTTGGATAGATAAAGACAAATAACATGGAGTGATATCCAAGGAAAATCCATGCCACATTCTCCACTTGGGTCATTAATTCTAAGGAGAAAGTATCCACTAAAAAGGTTGGTGCCACCTTTCACAACATGATAGAAGGGTAAAGGAGGTGTCAATATGGAATAGTACATATTATCTCCCCATTAGCATAAGCTTCTAAATTAAGGTGTATTCTCTTTTTGACCTTTCTTTCTTTGTCCTCAAATGAAATTCATCCCATGTGCATGAAATAAGATAAAAGCAAGTCCCCACATGATTTTTAATGGAATGTTGTGGCCCATGCCACCTAAGATACATGAATAGGGTTGTAGAAACCTCATCAAGATGAATAGTGTATTCCACTTCATCAATTAATAGTAACTTAGGAATAGTGCCATCATGAATAGTGTTTTCTTGTGTGGATTTTAATTACAACTACCACACTTTGATTAATCTCTCTAGGGCCTATTTTGGGTTTTGAAATTTAATTAAAACTACCAAGATTATTATGAATTAAATAATACCTAAAAAGGGTTTATAGAAATGATTATCATTACTAATATATTCATAATTTTATGAATAACTATTTAGATGTATCAAACCCAATTATCCTATAAAAAATGTACATGAAATCATAGTTTGGTTTACATGTATTTTGAAGCATCCAAACAATTTTTAAAACTAAGTGTTGGAAGCTAAAGTTGATGGAAAAAATTGGATCAAACCACCAATGTATATAATGACATAAATTAGAAACAAAAAAGAAAAATATCCACACACATCATATCAAAATGAAAAAAAAAAACTAAGGAAAACATACATCACTATGTTTTTGGGTGATGCAAGATAATCTATCCACCATGGATCCTCCTACATTAAGTCACTGAATTCATATTTGATAAATTATAGTGTAAAAAATTTAACATAAGATGCTTGGACATTTATGAAATGTGTTGATCACATAACTCAAAGTGTATGGAAAACATGGTAATCATTTATGAGAAGTGATAGTCATGAACATTATTATATGATTAAGTTTTTATAATTTAAAATTGGAAGACTTTGGATATTTTCATCCACATTTTTTATTATAAATATCCCTTTGTTAATATTTTTTAATATATAATGTTTTGAAAATACAATGTGAAATCTCAAAGAAATAATTTTTGAAGTTATGAGAGTGTATATTTTCTTTTTCTCATAAAGGTTAACTATATGTATGTTCATTATTTGAAGCTTGTATTTATAGGTTTTATTTGTTGTGCTTTATGAGTTGATTAAACTATACATTTTCTAGTTTTATAGTTTCAACAAGTTGTGCCTACCATTAAACTCTTGTATAAAAATATGTTGTGATATTCCCTGCAATGATTTTTTTTCCTGGGAGGTTAATAAAATCCACTTATATATCTATTCCTTAATCTCTATCATTGTGTATGGATAGGTTCAAGTGATTACTATATTTTGTATACAATAGATTTCTTCTATATATCGCATAAAATTATGTCTTTTTCAAATAAAATCTAAGTAAAAAAAATAAATATCTTTTTATACGTGCCCTTTCCCTCTATTTTTTGTTTCAATATCAAAATCAGACAATTATATAGTAGGATTTAGACATTGTCATGAATATCCATTTTATTTTGTTGGTTTATTTATGTTTGTTTCATGATTAGTAAACATTGGTGAATTTAATTTAAGGAGTATAAATCCTTATTGTAAAACATTCTATTCCACCAAGTACTTATATTAAGAGCCATAAAATACAATTTGTTCTATAGGTCACATTCATGATCATAAAATAAGAGGGTGAAATCCCATCTTTTATTGGGAAAATCACAAAAAATTCACCAACATAACTAAACTGACAAAGTTTCCAAACATATGAATCCCATTTTATCGATTAATTCACTTAAAATTAATTATTGGTAGAGCAAAAAATGTTTTTTATATTATTATGCACCAATTTAATAAATGTAACACAATGCTTCTAATGAATATGATTGGTCATGTTACTATTAGTTATTTTACTCAAATTTTCTCCTTGTTTCTTAATTTGAAAGCAAGTAGTAAAATTGAAATAGATGGGTGTGTATGTGTATGTAGTTGAAAGTGTGTGCACATTGATATCTAGATGAAGTGAGAGCTCTTCTTTGGCTAGGGAAGAAGACCTACAATAAGACAAGGCTAAATAAAACTTGTTGGTTAGACAATAAGATGGGGGGATCTCCTAGCATATGCTAGATCTGAGAAATTAATATCTTTCTAGGATGGTTATCAATCCCCTTTTTGATACAAAGGTTTGGTATAAATAAAAGAAGGAAAAGTTATCAAACATAAAAGTAAATGTTAAATATTAAAAAAAAATGTTTAAGTTAGGCTTGGTCTGGTATGGTCTAGTTTGGAAGGTAGAAAATAGAGTTTTGGTCAAAGGTTTGATCAATGGGTAAAAGTCTGTTGGTTTGGTTATAGATAAGTAACTAGTGGTGGCTAAGGTAATTGTCAGCAGTTTGGGTAATCGGTGGTAATTGGGATAATCATCGATAGTTGCTTGCCAAATTCTAGAAATGCAAAAAATGAAGATTGTAGGTTGGGTAAATGGTTAGAAAGAGGTTTTGATATAGTTTTAGGTTAATTATAGGTCTAATGTAGGTCTAAGATGATAGGAATAGAATACATAAAGAATATGATAAAGTTATTAAACTTTAGAGAAGAGATAAAAAAAAGGACTAAAAATAAAAGAAAGTACTTCTTATCGGCTATATTGAAAGAGAGTAGAAGAAACATGGAGAGATTTTTCCAAAATAACAATACTCTCAGCTCTAAGAATGATTTGGGTAGTGTTTTGATAAGGGTGGACACCTAAAAAAAGATTTTGGCAGCATGTACTTATGAATTTTTTGGATCTATTCTCCTTTTTTCAGCTCTGTATTTATAAGATGTTTCCAAATGAAGTGGAAGAAGTTTATGAATAGGTAAGGGATAAAGATGATAAGTTGGGTGCTACAAAGCTGATTTGTTTTTCTAAATAGAAAGGTGATAAATTAAGTGTGAAGTTAATGTTTCAGTCAATCTAAAAATTGTTCTGGTATAAGTAAGGGACCTGATCATTGATGGTTATGCTTAACTATTGATGGTTAAGATAACCATCAATGGTTAGGCTGACCGTCAGCGATCAAGGGTCTAGATGAAAATGGGTGAAAATATTTAAAAATAAGTAGGTTAAAATGGTTATGTTAGTATGTTAAAAAGGGGCTAAGTCCACTAGGTGGTTAACTAGCTCCAAAGGTCAGGTAAGGGTTCAAGGGTGTTTTGACATCAAAAATAGGGTGGTTTTTTAGTGTCTATATTTTTCCCATTTTTGTTATGTGGCTTTAGATCAATAAGATATAAAATAAAAAAAAGAATTTCGATAAGGTTAAAGTTGAAGGGTGATGGCCAAGCTGACTCTAGATGCTCTAGGTAAGAGGACAATGCCTACATAGTTCCCTAGACATAATATCCAAAGAGAACTTCACACTAAATGTAGTTCTTAAATGATTCATGGGTGGGTTATAGAGAATAGGTGTGCTTTGAGGGTAAGGTAGTGATACTCAACTAGGTTTCTCCAAATTAAAGAATCACATGGTTCAGTTTAGGTGAAGGTTTATGAAGAAAGGTCATCTCTAAAAGGTTTAATTTCCATAGGTATGGGAGGAGGTATTCTTCCTCAAACCAAGAGTTAATGAGGTGAGGTGTAATTGTGTTTGGGTTTGATAAATGGTAGATGATAAGTCATGAGGTGGGTGACAAAAAGGTGAGGTTGGGTATTTGAGACATAAATATGTACATAAAATGCAACTAAGTACAATATCCAAGATCACGTAAAGACTAAGATTGCCATGTTGGTAATAATAAGGTCAAGTTTTAGGATAAATTACAAGGTAAGTAGTCCCCAGCATTGGTCATAGCTGATTAGGTTAGTCTTATCAATTCTCCTAGATAGGGTTGATTCTTACTCAAGTATCTAGGGTGGGAAGTGTTCCTGAGAAAAACACAAATGGTCTTGTTGTTTGTGCATGAGGTGGTGAAAATTAAAAATGTTCAACATGGAAAAATTGGTTTGTATAGTCAAAAGGACCAAAGTAAAGTCATCATAAAATATGCAAATAGTTTAGGTCAACAATGAATAATGTTGAGTTAGACATGATTGAATGGGTGAGTGGTTTGGTAGAGAAAGGTAATCTCCAAATTTAAGGGAGAAGGTGACTCCTAAATAGGCTGGTGTAGAAGGGTAAGATCCATAGTTTGAAGAAGAGGGTGACTCCTAAATAGGTCGGTGGACATCCAAATGGGTTTCCCCACTTGGGTGTACCACTTGGTCTGGTTTAGGTTGATAGGGTCAATAAATTTCATATGATGGGTTGATAAGGTTGATAAAGTTCATAATATGGGTTGATAGGATTGATAAAGTTGATAAGATAGGTAAAGTTTGATTTGATAGGTTATGTTGAGTGGATAAGGTTTGTTGATAGGTGGTTGGGTAGATAGGTGTTTTAATCATGGTAGGTAAGGTTTGAAAAGTTTGATTGGTAGGTAATGGTTTGGTTTGGTAAGGTTGGTTAAAGAGGTTAATTTGATAGGTTAGGTTATATTGATAATATGGTTTGGTTATGTAGGTTGGGTAAGGTAGGTAAATTTGGTTGGCTATTATTGGTTGATACTTTTGATAGGTTGAAATTGGTAGATCAATAGGCTAAGGTGATGGTTATTTATTTGATAAGGTTGATAAGGTCAATAAAGTTAGTTGGGTAAAGTTGAAAAGGTAGGTTAGGATGGTGGTTGGGGTGGATAACCCAATGGTTGATGAGGTTGGATAGGTTGAAGTTGAGATTAATAAAAATAATTGTTAAGCTGGTGTTGATGGGTTATTGGTTATGTAGGATGATGGTTAAAGGGTTGGAAAAAGTAGGAGAAAGGTAATCTTTAATAGGGTGGGGTTGGTTTGGTCAAGTTAAAGGTTTTAAATGGAAGTTAATCCTCAATGGTTTGATGGTTAGGGTAAGTGGGTGGTTTTAATGGCTCAAAAGGAGGAAGACATGTCTCCTTAGGTGACCATGAAAATATAAGGGGGAGGATAAATTCCTTGATTTACAAAGACCATGATGGCAAGATGGGTGGTTTTATTAACACAAAACCCTTATCATGAATTTTCTTTATTGTTAGTTTTATGGTTAAAAAAGGTAACTTGATCGCATAGTGTCAAGTAAGCTCAAATCCATTGATTTTGGAAGACAAAGGGGGGAATGGATGGCAGGTAGTGGGTGATAGGTATGGTAACCTTCTTTTGGGGATGACTTTACCATTCTATAGGTGACCTAAGAACCATGATAGATAATTCCATGTCATAGTTAGGTGTAAATTGATCGATGTGGGAAGTCTACTGATTAAAACCGATTGTGGTTTTCTTGGGATAATATTTTTTATATATAAATTCTTATATTTCTTGTTTTGATATGCTAGTGAAGTTGATCGATATGAGAAGCTTCAAAATATTTCATTGACAAACTTAACCTAGCCATCCTTCGAAGGAGCGGTCTAAGTTTGAGTTTGTTCATATTTGATAGCTGTCCTTCAAGGGAGCAATCTATTTTAAGTTCAAGCAATTATCCTTCAAGGGAGTAGTCTGCTTATTAAAGATGTTGACCCAAGTGATATTATGATATCCTAAATGTTTATATGCTTGTTTAGACATGGATTGTCTATATAGGCCTAAGGTTTTCCTTTATGAAGGCAAAGCCATGACACAAGGAGGCTGATGATGGGTGGAAGAAGTGGTTTTAAGTAACATCGACCATAGGATTCCATCTAATTAGATACAAAAAGTATCCATGAGGATCATGCTATGGGTAGAGCCATGGTATCCATGCTTAGGATTAGGTAAAATTTATGATGGATAATCACATGATCCTATCTTTAATTAGTTGTCCTTAAAGATAAGGAGATGAAGGTGATTAAAAATAAGGGATGAGCTTAAGTTAGACACACAAACTGACAAGGAACTTGGTTTAACCTAGGAACAAATGTGAATACCAAGTATTTAAAAGGTTCATGCTTGATATGCCCCAAATTTATGCTTGCATGGATGGGTAATATCAATCAGAAGAGTAGATGTCCCCCGGTTACCTTGTGACTCTTGGGTAGATGACAAAAATGTATGAGCTGACAAAAAGGTGAGGTTGGTTAGGTGAGAGTTTAATGGAGGAAGATATTTAAAAAAGAGAAATGTGCAAAAGGTTGTCAAAATGGCTAAGGCTAAAGTTATTTAATTAGTTAGTTAGTGGGTGGAGAAGGGTAATCTCCAATGGGTTGGGGGAAAAGGTGAATCCCCAATGGGTTGGGGGAGAAGGTGACTCCCAAAATGAGTAGGTGATGTTGATGGTTTGTTTGTGGGTTGTAATTGAAGTTTAATAGATGATAAATAATGTTTGGTTGGTTTTGGATGAGGTTGGGTAAGATTATTTGGTTGGGTAGGTTGGATAGAATTGTTTAAGTAGGTTGATAAGTTTAGATAAGGTGAGTAATGTTGATAATGTTGATCGGTTATGTAGTATGACTAGGGTTGGTTGGTTGGATAGGTTGGGTAGATGAGTTTAAGGAAAAAAATTTAAGGTTTAGTTTAGTTAATTATTAAGGTATGGTTTGGGTTGACATATGGTCAAATCCTTATGGAGGGGAAGTTCCCCCAGTTTGTTTTTTTCATGAATGGTCAAAAGAGGGGGAAAATGATCCTAAGGTGAAGTGATGGTTAGTAGGAAGGTTTTATGAGGGGTGAAGATAAATTCACCCACATCTTCAAGGGTTGTTAGTTTTTAGTGGTTAGTGGTTAGTAGGTCAAGTTCATAGGTGGTGGTTCGAGTGGGATTTTCTCTAGTGTACCAAGGTTAGGAAAAGGTAGTTGGGTTTGATTTAGGTAGGGTAAGGTGGGTTTGATAGGTTGGATGAGTTTATTTTGGTTTGTGTTGTTAGTTAGGTTGGTTATGGTAGAGTAGAAAGGTACGTTGAATATGGTTGATTTGTGAGGAGCATATGTTGGTTTTATTAGTTGATAAAGGTAAGATAAATGGTTGAGTTGGTTGGTCAGTTTGATTGATTGGTTAGGTTGGTGAGGTAAGGTTGGGTTAATGGTATATTTAGTTTGGTCAATGTTCATTAAGGCTAGGTTAATAGGTTCCATAGAATTGGTAAGTGGAAAAGGTAGGTTGGTTGGTTCCACATGGCTGAGTGGAAAAGGTTGGTTGGTTGATTCCACATGGGTAAGTAAAAAAAATTGGTGGGTTGGTTCCTTCAATGTGGTTTCTAAGGAAAGTTGATAATATTTCAGTTGGTTGACAAGTGGTTTGGATGAGGGTTAAACTATGGTTTCCTCAACAATGAGTGAAGGAAGAGGTTCCATGATTGATTATTTGATGATATTTAAGGCTAGGTTGGAGGGAACCCTGAGAATTTCCTTTGAAACCTCCTTGTGATTGATAAGGTTTTGGATGAGCATCTTAAAAGAGCCACATCTATCTATCCCATGTTTATTGGTGTGATTATAAGCACAAAATTCATCTTCTATGAACCAAAATGGTTTTTGAAGAGAAATATTGATGGGTTTGATTAGAGGAAGGTTAATGATAGAAGCCTCCAAGAATTTATCAAGGATTTATGCATATGATTCCCCCAACGGGGTGTACTACCTAGGAAAAGGGTGCACCAATGGATCTTGAGTTGGTGAGATAAATGGTAGATTTGATAAGGTTTATTGGTTTGATAGGTTTGATGGGTTTGATAAGTTAGGTAGGTTTGGTTGGTTCTGATAAGGTAGGTAAAGTTGATAAGGTGGGTAAGTTGAATAGGTTAGATTGATTGGGTAAGTTTGGTTGATATTTAGGTAGCATCAGTGGATAAGGGTTGGGTTGATAGTTTTTGGGTTGATTTGGTTTAATTGATTGGTTCAAAAAGTTTGATTGGTAATTAATGTATTGATTTGGTAAGGTCGGTTAAATAGGTTGATTTGATGGGTTGTGCAAGGTTTATAAGATCATTTGATTGGGTAAAGTGGATAAGATAGGTTGATAGTGGTTGGTTGATATATTGATAGGTCGATAGATTTTTTGATTGATTTATTTGGTTAAGGTTGATAAAGTTGGTTGGGCTGATAAAATGGGTTGAGGTAATTGACATAATGAAAGGGGTAGATGGCCTAAGTTTTGATAAGGTTGGGGTGATGGATGTGGTAGATGTTGGTAGGTTATTGGGTGGGTAAGATAATGGTTAATGGGTTGTTGATAGGTTTTTGGTTGGTTGAAGTTAAAATTTGATTGGTTTTAGGAAAGGGTTGATTGGTCATGGGTACTTGAAATAGATAACTCTACTTTGTTTATCCAGTCCATTAACATTGTAACAATTTTAGGTGGTAGTTGATAGTTTGGGGGTTGATTGTGGTTAAATTTGGATGGGTGATGAGTAGATTTGGTTTTGTGGTAGATAAGGTAAGGATCATATCCATCTCAAGATGCTAGGTGATGCTTGAATGCAAGAGGGTTATGGTTTGGGATTCTAGCAAAGATAAGATCTCTAGAAAAGGTTATAGAAGGGCTCTTCATTCAAAAAAATGTAATGGAGAGGAGGGTAAATGAGGTCAAAATGATGAAAGGTTGATGGTATAAGGTCAATTCCTCACAACTCAAATTAACAAAAAAACAAGAAAAAAAAGTCTAGAAAGCAATGTGTACAGTAAGTGCATTAGCTCCTAGGATAACTTTTATCTCACATTGGATTATGCCTAATTAAAAAAATGTGTAAGGGTAGTTTGGATTATGAATTGGGTAATAGATAAGAAATCTAAGGATGGTTTCAGGTAATGTTTAGGTGTTTAAGAGAATTTATACTAGACTAGGTACATGGCTTGGTATTGGGGGAGTGATCCCCACACTTCATGAAGCTAAAGTCAAGTGGGGCCACTTAACCAATATAAAGCATATGTCCAAGGCGTATACTTTGTCAGAGAATGGAGTGGTCTCTCCCCTTGGTGATGAAATCCAATTGGGATTACCAGGTAGGGTAAGGT
The DNA here is from genome assembly GCA_037957365.1 of Torreya grandis. NCBI lineage: Eukaryota > Viridiplantae > Streptophyta > Pinopsida > Cupressales > Taxaceae > Torreya > Torreya grandis. Next base: position 515,186 of record JARHVA010006453.1, on the reverse strand, counting down.
TATCCATTAGGTGGTAAAATCCTAGTTGGGCCTTCTCTCAAGTATATTATGGTGTGTTAATTGATTATGTGGTTTAGGTTTTGTGTGTGATGAAAAAGTGAATCTATGATAGATTACTTGCCCTTTTAAGTTAGTGGGTGAACCAAAGTAGAAATCAAAAAATGGATGCAAGGTTTATTTTAAGCCCAAATAAAAACATTTAGATTTTATTGAATGAGTGAAAAAAAAAGGATAAGAGCATATAAAATGATAACTAAGAAAATAAAAGGTGGTGGGTCCAACCGGGCATGCCAAAATATTTTACTCAAATTTTCTCCTCCTTTTTAAATTTTAAATCAAGTAGTAAAACTGAAAGAGAGGGGTGTGTATGGGTACCCAATTGAAAGTGTGCATGTGTTGATATCCATATAAAGTGAAAGCTCTTCTTTGGCTAGGGAGGAAGACCTGCAATAAGACAAGACTTAAGAAAACTTGTTAGTCAGGCAATAAGATGGGGGGATTGCCTAGCAAATGCTAGATCCAAGTAAGCAATAGCTTGCTAGGATGGTTGTCAATTCCCTTTTTGATAAAAATGTTTTGCTTAAATAAAAGAAGGAAAAGTTATCAAACATAAAAGTAAATGCTAAATATTAAAAATAAATGTTTAATTCAAGTCTAGTTTGGAAGGCAAAAAAATGAGTTTTGGTCAATGGGTAAAAGGTTGTTGGTTTGGTTATAGATAATTAATTGGTGGCAATTAAGGTGACCATCGGTGGCTTGGGTAACCAGTGGTGGTTGGACTAACCATTGACAGTTGCATGCCAAATTTTGGAAATGTAAAAAATGAAGGTTGTAGGTTGGGTAAATGGTTAGAAAGAGGTTTTGATATGGTTTTAGGTTAAGCAGAGGTTTGATGCAGGTCTAAGATGATAGGAATAGAATACATAAAGAATCTGACCAAGTTATTGAACTTTAGAAAAGAGATAAAGAAAGGACTAAAAATAAAGGAAAGTACCTTTTATCAACAATATTGAAAGATATTAGAATAAACCTAGAGGGATTTTGCCAACATAACAATACTCTAGCCTCTAAAAATGATTTGGGAAGCATTTCGGTAAGGGTGGACACCTATAAAAAGATTTTGGAATCATGTACTTATGAATTTTTTGGATCCATTTTCTTTCCTATAACTCTATATTTATAGGAATAAGTTGCCAAATGGAGTGGAAGAAGTTGCTAAATAGGTAAGGGATAGAGATGCTATGTTGGGAGCTACAAAGTTGATTTGAATCTCTAAATGAAAAGGTACTAAATTGAGTGTGAAGTTAATCTCACACTCAATCTAGAAATTGATTTGGTACAAGTAGAGGACCTGACCATCAATGGTTAGGATTGACCATCAATGGTTAGGCTGACCATCGATGGTTAGGCTGACCATCGATGGTTAGGCTGACCATCGATGGTTAGGATGACCATCAATGGTTAGGCTGACCATCGACGATTAGGTTGACTATCAATAGTTAGGCTGACCATCGATAGTCAAGGGTCTAGATGAAAATGGGTGAAAAATAATTAAAAATAAGTAGGTTAAAATGGTTAAGTTAGTACGTAAAAAAGTAGGCTAAGTCCACTAGGATGTTAACTAGCTCTAAAGGTTGGGTATGTGATCTAGGAGTTTGACTCAAGAGAGGATGGTTAGTATCATGTTAGTTCTAAAATGAAAAAAAAATAAAATAAACACACTAACTATCGTAATATCTTTAGGCCTAGACACTAGGGAGACCTTAGTTAACAAACATGAATAAAACACACAACTAAAATGCAAAATAAACCCTCTTTTAATTTCCTTGGATGCTCCAAAATGCTTGTTGTAGTGGCTTGCTCAGCTTGTGCTCATGAAGTCCTTGGCAATGGAAGCCTGGCTACATCCATCTCTCCGTAGCACCTTTGGCTTGTGGCTTGGCTTGGCTTGGAATTAATTTGGCATGGTAACACTATTTGTATAGAGCTTTTGGAACCAATCTTGCATTATAAATTTTCAAAAATTAAGCTTAAAAATGATGTTCATGGCCTCTCTATTTATAGATTTTTGGATTTGTCTAGAATCAACCTAAACTATCCATCTTGAGATTGATACATGTGGTTGAGAATTATTTCAATTTTTGGAATTAAGTTTATAATTATCCTCATCATGACATTGGAAGAAGGGGCAATTAAAAGGCATGGAAGGCATTGATGAGGCATGGAGGGCATGAATCCTAATATTTGTGGCATTTTTAGCCTAAGGATGTCTTCCCAAGAAATGAGGTCACCTAATGATGCATATACTTAATATTTGTTGTTCCCAAAATTTGTCACTCATTTTTGGGACAACATATGAACTATTTTGGTCCTATAGTCCAAAATTCTCTCTTCCCTTCTCAAAAATTGTTCTGAGTATTCAAATTCTTCATTATTCAAGTTTGTTTAGCTAAGGGACTCACAGGTTCAACAGGTTTAATGACTTCAACATGCGAGCTCTCACAAAGAAACAAGTTCCCAACACTTAGGCAATTTCAAGATTGGTTTAACACCGAGGTTCAACCAAAAGGTTCATCAACAAGCTTCAAACAAAGGATTGAACCATTGAACCATTGAACCCCACTTCTGAAGGTTCAATGGTTCAATGGGTTCAAAGGTTCAACAACATCGATAGACTTAGAAGAGTTAATCACTTCAGCAAAAGTTCAAAGTTCAACCACTTCAACAAGTTTAATAGCTTCAAAGGACTTAAATAAAAGAAGAAAGATTTAACCTATTGAAACATTAGACCTTGAACCAAAATGGTTCAAAGATTCAAGGTTCAATGAGTTCAATCAAAGTTCAAAGAGATGTTCCAATCAGTTGGTTCAAATGAATGGTTCAAAGCAGTTGGTTTAACTGGTCAATTAAATGAACAAGACACAGTATTGAACCATTAAACTATTGAACCATTAAACCATGGTTGGTTCAATCGGTCAGTTCAATTAGAAGGTTCAAAAGAGTCCCCCAAAACCCAAAAGGCAAGTACCCTTGCAGAGGGCAGTGAACAAAAGGGAACAAAAAGATATCTTTCGAAAAGATTTTCTGCAGTAAAATTTTACAAGTGAAATCCTTCAAACAAATTATCTAAAGGAATTCCTTAAAATTTTTTGTCTAAAGGAATGTTCAAAGCCATAAAAAATGTAGCAAAAACAAAGCAAGGATTTCCTTTAGACATTTTTTATGAAAGATTTGAAGAAGAAGGTTGCTCGAAGGACCTCGAAGGGCAGGTACCCTTACAGGGGGACTCTCAGCGACCAGGAAATGGACCTTTCTCAGGGCCTAAAGTGACACCTTCCCTTTAGGGGGTTCCAAAGATATAAAGTTAAAGGAATGATCAAAGGTTTGCATGCCTATTTCTATGAACTCCATAGGCCTATTTCTACAGACTCTGTAAGCTTGATTCTATGGACTCTACAGGTTGATTCTACGAACTCTACAGACATGCTTCTATGGACTTTGTAGGCTAGTTTTTATAGACTCTATAGGCTAGTTTTTATAGACTCTATAGGCTTGGTTATATGAACTCTATAGGATTTAAATAATAAGGCCACTCGAAGGACCCTGAAGGGTAAGTACCCTTGCAAGGGGGCTCTCAGTGACCAGGAAATGGACCTTTCTCAAGGCCTAAAGGGACATCTTCCCTTTGGGGGGTTCCAAAGATATAAAGTTGAAGGAATTTCAAAGATTCAAAAGACTTAGAAAAAAAAAGGATTCTGATAAAGAGAATGAACCATTGAACCTTGAACCAAACAGGTTCAAAGGTTTAACAATTCAAAGAAAGCTCTGAGCAAAGGAACAAAGCAGAAGATTCTAGAGACTAGTTCAAAGAGATGGTTCAATCGAAGAGAAAGGGAAGTGAATGAACCAGGAAAGTGATGGAACCAAGGAGCTGATAAGGCCTCCTAAACTATTGAACCATTGAACCAATGAACTTTCAAAGGTTTAAAGGTTCATGGTTCAAAATGGTTCAAGCGACCAGTGACCAATGACGTCCCCACAGATGTCAAATTCAGGGTAATGAAATATCTATTGATTTTCAAATGTGACATGAAAATTGAAAACAAACTCAGTGACCAGCTGAAGAGGGAGTCAAAAGAGCTAGCAGAAAGGGAAAAGATAGCTTGAGATCTCAAATTACAATAGGAAAGAGGGAAAGATCAGAAATATTTGTGTAGGAGTTATTTCTAGTAGGTGGAATAGTCCACCAAATAGACATCTAAGCTCATAAGCATTAAAAGGTGCAGCCTATTTTTCTCCTTTGGAATAAAAGTGAGGGGATAGTCATGTACATATTTAGAGAAAGACCAGACAACCCATGTAGAAGAGAAGATATTTGAGATGAATTGACATGCCATAGTTAAGACAGATGTCCTATTCCAGCATGGCCTCTTTAACAAAACTGAAAATGCATTCAAAGCATTAAATACAGCATGGGTCGTGCCATGAAATAAAGTGCCAAGTCTTCCTTGGCTATTATATATTGTAATCTCTGATTTTATGCAAGGGAGATCTTTTTGGATATAAAAGAAAAACTCTACCAAAATTAAAAGGCGATTACTGAGACTTTGAGCTCAGATTGTTAATCATATTTCTTTGTTTGAATGAGAAAGTAGGTTACTTTCAGACTTTGTGCTGTAATAACTTGTGCTATTTAGGGGATTGTTCTTATGTCTATTTCCTATATGCCTTCTTGTCCATTTTAATGAAATAAATAGAACTAGTGGAAATAATCAAGAAGGTGTCCTGAAGCCAACTATGGGAAGACTTTGTGTTGCCACAATTGTCTTTAGTGTGTATGTTTTCAGTTTATTTATGTGTAAAGGATCTTGGGATGACTTTGTGCCCCCATTATCCTTTGTATTTCACTCTTGGGTAGTTGAGGTGGAGACTTTGTGCTACACCTTTTTCTACTAGTTACTATGTCCCCTATTACAAGTCACTTATTACCTAAAGAATAAATTCTTGTTGTTTGCTGCAAGACCACTTTTGAAAGAAGAGAAGTGCCTTCAGTGTTTTCACCTAGATTTCTCTTTTATTTTTGAACATCATCTCTGAAATAAGAGAGATGGATGGTGTTGTCCTACCCCTGAGTGTTATTTTCTATATATATATATATATATATATATATATATATATATATATATATATATATATATATATATAGCTCCTTATATTTATAGGAAACCTCCCCTTGATGAGATGAGAGATTTGTCACTTTTTAATGTCGTAAACCTACACACTTGGCCAACAAATCTCCTTATGTTGTGGTTGAAATCACCTATTTTGCTCATTAGTTCGTTGGTGACAAAATATTCACCCAACAGTTTTTTGGCAACTCCGTTGGGGAAGAGCGCATAGCTTGAAGCCTCAAGCTTCAAGCTGAAGTAGGGCCATTATTTTCCATTTTTATTCTACAATCTAGAAACTCCACACTATACAAGAAGCTAAAGAGTGCAAGGTGTTGTTGACCCTATTTTTGAGTTGGTGCAGTAGGACAATTTTGATTTGTTTCCTCCACAACTTCAAGTTCAACAAACTAGGAGTCTTCCTCCTACCAATACCAGGTCACCACTATAAGGCAGAGCTTCTTTTTTGCTATTAGCAGAGCTTTGCCTATCCATACTCCACCTAGATTTGTTATCCCCACTTTCCATAATCAAATCATGGTAGTTCAAGGCCCCTAGGGTAACTCTTTTGGCCCACTTAATTTAACTCCACCTCTACATGAGCTACCACACAGTTTAAAGAAAAAATTTCCCAAATTCTTTGGTGATGGGAGAGTTCATCCTAATAAACACATTGTAACTTTTAGCATAGCCTACGGTGTGATAGGCATCGAGTATGAGGATGTAGCAGTCAAGATATTTATGGAAACATTATAAGGTGCTACTGCAGACTAGTTCTATCATCTATAGGCCTAGACTGTGACTGATTGAAACACTCTCAAAGCTAAGTTTAAAGCAAGGTTCAAGCCTGCAGACTGACCCAACTCACATAGATGAAGAAAGAACCTCATGAACCTATGAGGGACTTCATTGCCAAATTTGACAAGATAAAGAATAGGATTCCTACAATTACTTAGCCAACACCTGAGAAACTCAAATGTTTCTTCATCAACTCACAGCTGCTTGAAGTGAGTTTTCTATTAAGACGTGCTGGCCACATAGACCTTGCTGCTATTGAGGATTTGGCCACTAAGGTGGAAGATGACCTTATCTTGGTAGGAAAGATAAGAAGTGATCCTAATAGAGATAAATCTTCTTCATCCTCTGAATATCCATCTATAGGCACCAGTGATCCAATGGTGCAAACACTGGCAAATGAATTGTTATCTTTCAAAAAGAAAATGGTGTAAGGGATGTCTTCTGCTCCTTCATACTGAGATATACCAAGGAGAACATTCCCCAATCAATCATATCAAAGCACTGCCAAAAATCAAGGGCAATCAAATCATCTTCCTCCCCCATAGGGGAAACTTGCCATTGAAGTAGCACCAGCCAACTCAGCAGTTGGATATCTTGAAACAAAATCTAATTTCTCCTTCCATCCTAAGTTGAACTAAGAAAATGATGTTGATCTCTTCATAGAAAACTAAGAAGAATCAGCTGGCGACTCCAACATTAGTTTCTTGAATTACTAGGATGAACCCAAAAGTGAAGGTAAAGTAGTTGAGGGATCATATGCTATGTTCACCTGGTCCAAGAATCAGTCATCCCAGCAAGTTGATAAAGAAAAAATAGAGGAGTGAGCTCACCCTATAATTTTAATTGCCAAATGAGGAACTTCTCTACCTTTTCATCCAAATGACCCAGTGAGTAATAAAAAAATAAGTACCTCAAATATGCCTTCACCTTCAACTTTAATTTTGTAGATCAGTCCTCCCCCTTAAAAACTAAAAGGATGAACTCCCTTTCCCTGTTCCCAATTTATTTTAGACATTTGACATAGTCGACCATGTCAAGAAAACTAAAATTCAAATGTCTGAATTTGAATTCCTATAATCCAACCCTAAGCAATTGGATACGTTAGTGGAATGTGTGAAGAATAAAATCATCCCTACAGGACCAACTATTCCAAAGGTGACTCCCACGTCCACCTGAAATAACCTTGTTATTACTCCTCCTGCTACTCCTAGAAGGACTGAACCATTTTATGTCTCCCTACTGATAAATGGACACCAGTTGAATAATTGTATTATAGACTCAGGTGCATTTGACAATGTCATGCATGCCAAAGTGGAAGAATCTCTTAGTCTCACACTAACAAGACATTTAGGAGATGTTTCTCCATGGAGAACAAAAAAGTGCCACTGTTAGGACAAATCAAGGATGCCCAATTTATATTTGTAGCATTCCCAAAAAAGAGGATCAAGATGATAGTCCTGGTGGCTGACGTCCCAGACTCATATGGCATCCTTCTTGGGTGAAATTTTTATAAAGATGTTGGTGGTGAATTAAGTATGGACATGTCTGAGGCAAGGATCTTAGTCAAAGGTATTATGCAGAGATTTCTCCCTGAGAAGGAAGCAAAATATGTGGTCACTCAAACATCAACGCCAGAAGATCAAATTTTGTTTGAGTCTTCAGGCATGGGTAATTACTTCTTGACTACAGAGGATGTTCATGTCTTAGCTAATGAAACCTTTAAAAATGACAATCTAAAAATTGGTTTAGATAAAATAGCTGAAGATAGGATAGAGTGTAGTGTAAGTGTAGAAGAATCTTCCCCTCCAAATGAAGAAAAATCTAAGGTAAGGTTAGCTTCTGATAATTTATGGATACTTGAATTTGATGGTTGTTGTTCTTCTACTAGTTTAAGAGCTAGAATTGTGTTGATATCTCCTCAAAGAGATATTTTTCCTTCTTCATACAAGTTACAGTTTAGCAATACCAACAATATTGCTGAATATGAATCACTGCTGCTTGGATTGAAGGCCGCTCAAGACAGGGGTGTCAAGTTCCTTCATGTCAAAGGAGATGCCGAGCTGGTGGTTTGTCAAATAAGGAACCTATAACAAACCAAAAATGAGAGATTACATCATTATCACAATCTAATTTGGTATCAAATTGAAAGTTTTGATACTTTTAGCATCTCTATAGTTCCCAGGGAATTCAATGATTTAGCTAATAGTTTGGCTATTTTAGCAACTCTTTTGATTCTTGACTCAAATTTTAAAGGAGTTAAGTACACTATCAAACTGGTCTTTCAACTAAGTATACTTGACAATGCCAATCATTGGAAAGTGTTTAATGGTGACAACCAAATCATTGCCTTCCTGAAACAAAAAGGTAGATTTGAACAGCTTCACTTTGAAGGTAGTGAACTAGCCCCTAAAACAAGTTCAGATGCATGTGAGGAATTTCTACAGCTGAAAGGGAATAAAATCCCAAAAGGCTTGGTTTCCCTTGAAAAACTATTTGATAAGCATGACAGGTTCATCAAACAACAATTAATAGATTCAAGCTCCTCCCAAGAGTTTGATCAGATAAATTTGGGTAACAAGGAAAATCCCAAGATGGTGAACATTGGGAAGTGCTGCACTCTGGAGGAGAGACTCTGATTTACTGACCTGCTTTGTCACTACATAGATGTTTTGGCATACTCCTACGATGATCTAAAGTCACTCAGGCCTGAATAAATTCACCATAAAATTCCTCTCAAGAGTGATTTGGTGCCTTACAAGTAGAAATCTTGGTACTATAATCCCAAGATATCAGGTATTATTCTATCTAAAATATAGAAAATGATAAATGATAGAATAATTTTCCCAATCCATCATTCCACATGGATTGCAAACATAGTCCCTGTGAGGAACAAGAATGGTGAAATTCACCTCTACATGGATTTCAAAAATTTGAATCAGTCATCCTTAAAAGATAACTACCCTATGCCCATCATGGAGCAAGTCCTTTAGACAGTGACTGGTTCAGCGATGTTATCAATGCTAGATGATTTATCAGTGTACAATCAAGTAGAAGTCAGTGAAGCAGACCAGCATAAGACTACCTTCACCATGCCTTGGGGCACTTTTACATATTGAAGAATGCCATTTGGCTTGGTAAATGTTGGCACCACCTTCTAGAGAGTAATGGACCTTACTTTCAAAGATGAAATGGGTAAGTTCATTATGGTATACTTTGATGGTTTAATAGTCTTTTCCAAGCATCATCCTGATCATGTGCACCATTTGCAATAAGTGCTAGAATGATGTCATCAAAATATCATTTCTCTAAATCCCAAGAAGTCTATTTTTGGAGTAACAGAAGGGAAACTTCTTAGACACATTATATCTTGAGAAGGTATAAAGATTGACTCAGAAAGATTCAAATCCATCCAAGAGTTTACTCTACCCATAAGTAAGACTACAATTCACTCTTTCTTCAAAAAGGTGATTTTTTATGAAGGTTCATCCCTGAGTTTGCTAAGAAGACTCACCACATTGTGAACATGATGAAAGGAAATGCCACTTTCAACTGGATTGAAGAAGGTAAATTTGCATTTTGAGACATCAAGATAGCTATTGCCCATGCCCCAATTTTGGTTTGTCCAGATTATACCAAGGATTTCACAGTGTATAGTTATGCTTCTTATCGCACACTTTCAGCAATTTTAGTTCAACAGAATGAGGAAGGTGTGGAATCTCCCATATCCTTCATGAGTTTTCCTCTCAAAGCTCATGAACTAAAGTATTCAAATATGGAGAAGCATGTTTATGTAGTGGTAAAGGTAATAAAACACTTCCATTTTTACATCCTCAATTCACACACTACTGCCCTAGTTCCTGATACCACAGTCAAATCCATATTAACTAGCAAGAGTTTAGAACCAAAATAGGCAATTGGATTGCCAAAATTTAGGAGTTTGATCTAGTTATCAAACCAATAAATCTTGTGTGGGGAAGGGGTCTCTACCAATTGATTGCTGATAATAGACTAGAAGAGACAGGGCATGAAGAAGCAAAGATTGAAGGCATGCCAATAGTGCTCTTTGTCTCCACCATGAATGAGTGGTATTTAAATATTTCTCATTTCCTTACCTATGGTGAGTGTCCTACTCACTTGCCTCATAAAAAAAGAAGAACTATTAAATTGAAAGCTACCAATTTTATCCTATGGGACAACGGCCTATATAAGAGGAACCTTGATGGAGTGTTCCTTCGCTGCATGGATAAATAATAACAGAACTAAATTTTGAAGTCCTTCCATAATCTGGCCTGTGGAGGACATTTTTATGCTCCTATAACTACCCATAAGATTCTACGGGCTAGGTATTATTGGCCTACTCTATTTCAAGATGCAAATAAATGAGTGTGAAGATGTGAACTATGCCAATAGTTCATTGGAAGACCCAAGTTAGTTATTTTGCCTCTTAAGCCAGTAGTAATAGAAGAGCCATTTCATCAATGGGGAATCAATTTTATTGGTGTTGTAAACCCATCTTCAAGTGTTGGACATGATTATGTCTTCACAGCCATAGATTACTTCACTAAATGGGTGGAAGCAATTCCAACCAAGCATGCTACTTCAGAAATAGTATCTGATTTTCTCAAAGAAAACATCATTTCCAAGTTTGGGGTCCCAACCAAGATTAGGGTAGATAATGCAGCTTGTTTCTCTTCTCATAAGATCACTCAGTTCTATTATTACTATGGGTTTACCCTCTCCCATTCCTCTAATTATTTTCTACAAGAGAATGGCTGAGTTTAATCAATTAACAAGATTCTGGTGACCATCATCAAGAAGTTGGTGGATGACAACTAAAGAACCTGGCATAAAACACTGGTTGATGCTTTATGGGTAGATAGAATTACACCCAAAAGGGTAATAATTATGTCACCATTTCAACTTTTGTATGGTCTCAATACAGAGATACTAATCACCTTGGAATTGTTAGCACTAAAATTAGCTAAGGTAGTCAAAGATCAAACACATGAAAGCTCCATTGATAAGAGGATCATGTGCTTAACTGAGTTGGATGAGCAGTGAACTATGGTGGTGGACCAAATTACTATGCATCAAATTCTGGTGAAGAAGCTCTTCTACTAGAAATCAAAAACCCATGATTTCCAAATTAGAGATCAAGTTCTGTTATGGGACAAGAGAAGAGAACCAAAGGAAATGCATGGCTCGAATCCTTGTGGAGAGGCTTGTTTACTATCCATCAAATCAATGGTGAAAATAGTTTCATGTTGAAGTATCAAGATGACACACCCTTTTCTTTGTCTCATAATGGGCAACATCTGAAGCACTTCAATTCTTGAAGTATCAGATAAGATCATCTGTACATATGTATATTTATATAGTCTTTAGTTCTATTTTGTGATTTTTGTTTTCATTTTTGGTGCCTTTATTTTTTGGGTAGCATGACCCCATAGCCCAATGGCATACTTAAAGGCACTAGAGATTCTAATTTCTACTCCCCTCAGCTATTTCAAAATTTCAACTAAAGGAAGTTCCCCAACTAGAGCCAGCTATTATTCCCAAAATCTGTCACTCATTTTTGGGACAACATATGAACTATTTTGGTCTTACAGGCCAAAATTCTCTCTTCCCTTCTTAAAAATTGTTTTGAATATTCAAATTCTTCATTATTCAAGCTTGTTCAGCTAAGGGACTCACAGGTTCAATAGGTTCAATGACTTCAACAGGGGAGCTGTCACAAAGAAACAAGTTCCCAACACTTAGGAAATTTCAAGATTGGTTCAACACTGAGGTTCAACCAAAAGGTCCATCAGTAAGCTTCAAACAAAGGATTAAACCATTGAACCTTACTTCCAAAGGTTTAATGGGTTTAAAGTTTCAACAATGTTGGAAAACTTAGAAGAGTTAAGCACTTCAGCAAAAGTTCAGAGTTCAACCACTTCGACAAGTTCAATAGCTTCAAAGGAATTAAAGAAAAGAAGAAAGATTTAACCTATTGAACCATTGAACCTTGAACTAAAATGGTTCAAAGGTTCAAGGCTCAATGAGTTAAATCAAAGTTTAAAGAGTTTTTCCAATCAGTTGGTTTAAACGAATGGTTCATAGTGATTGGTTCAACCAGTCAATTAAATGAATGGGACACAGTATTAAACCATTGAACTGTTGAACCATTGAACAATTGAACCATGGCTGGTTCAATTGGTTGGTTCAATCGAAAGGTTCAAAGGAGTCCCCCAAAACCCAAAGGGAAAGTGCCCTTGCGGAGGGTAGTGAATAAAAGGGAACAAAAATATATCTTTTAGAAAGATTTTTTGTGGCAAAATTTTACAAGTGAAATCTTTCAGACAAATTGTTCAAAGGAATTCCTTCGCACTTTTTATCCCAAGGAATGTTCAAAGACCTAACGAAAAGTGAAAAAAATAAATGAAAGATTTCCTTCAGACAAAATGTTTGAAGGAATTCCTTTAGACATTTTGTCTGAAGGATTTGAAGAAGAAGGTCACCCAAAGGACCCCAAAGGGCAAGTACCCTTGTGGGGGGGGCTCTCAGTGACCAGAAAATGGACCTTTCTAAAGGACCAAAGGGACACCTTCCCTTCAGGGGGTTCTAAAGATATAAATCTAAATGAATCTCAAAGCTTCAAAAGACTTAGAAAAATAAAGGATTATGAGAAAGAGAATGAACCATTGAACCTTGAACCAAATAGGTTCAAAGGCTCAAAGGTTCAAAGGTCCAAAAGTTCAAAGAAATCTTTGAGGAAAGGAAAGAAGTGGAAGATTACAAAGATAATTTCAAAGAGATGGTTTAATTTAAGAGCAAGGGAAGTGAATGAACTAGAAAAGTGATGGAACTAAGGAGCTGATAAGGCCTCCCAAATCATTGAACCATTGAACCAATGAACTTTCAAAGGTTTAAAGGTTCATGGTTCAAAATGGGTCAAGCGACTAGTGACCAATGACATCCCTGTAGATGTCAAATTTAGGGTAATGAAATATCTATTGATTTTCAAATGTGGCATGAAACTTGAAAACAGACTTAGTGACCAGCTGAAGATGGAGTCGAAAGAGCCAGCAGAAAGGGAAAAGATAGCTCGAGAGCTCAAATTGCAACAGGAAAGAGGGAAAGACTAGAAATATTTATGTAGGAATTGTTTCTACTAGGTGGAACAATCCACCAAATAGACATTTTAGCTCGCAAGCATTAAAAGGTGCGGCTTATTTTTCTCCCTTAGAATAAAAGTGAGGGGACAGCCATGTACATATTTGGAGAAAGACCAGACAACCCATGCAGAAGAGAAGATATTTGAGATGAATTAACATGCCATAGTTAAGGTAGACATCTTGTTCTAACATGGCCTCTTTGACTGAACTGAAAATGCATTCAAGGCATTGAATGCAGCATGGGCCATACCATGAAAGAAAGTGCCAAGTCTTCCTTAGCTGTTATATATTATAATCTCTTATTTTATGCAAGGAGATATTTTTGGATATAGAAGCAAAACTCTACCAGAATTGAAAGGTGATTATTGAGACTTTGAGGTCAGATTGTTATTCATATTTATTTATTTATTTGAATGAGAAAGCAGGTTACTTTCAGACTTTGTGCTGTAATAACTTGTGTTATTTAGGGGATTTTTCTTATGTCTATTTCCTAGATGCATTCTTGCCTATTTTAATGAAATAAGTAGAACTAGTGGAAGTAATCAGGAAGTTATCCTGAAGCTAACTATGGGAAGACTTTTTGCTACCACAATTGTCTTTGGTGTGTATTTTTTCAATTTATTTTTGTGTAAAATATCTTGGGACGACTTTGTACCTCCATTATCCTTCATATTTCACTCTTGGGCAATTGAAGTGGAGACTTTATGCTACACCTTTTTCTGCTAGTTACTGCACCCCCTATTACAAGTCACTTGTTACCTATCATAAAGAAATCCCTGATGTTTGTTGCAAGACCACTTCTGAAAGAAGAGAAGTGCCTTCAATGTTTTCACCTAGATTTATCTTTTGTTTGTGAGCATCATCTTTGAAAGAAGAGAGATGGATGGTGTTGTCCTACGATTGAGTGTTATTTTATACATACATATATATATATATATATATATATAGTATATATCTCCTCATATTTATAGGTAACCTCCCCTTGATGAGAGGAGAGATTTGTCCCCTTTTGATGTGGTAAACATGCACACTTGGCTGACCAATCTCCTTATGTTGTGGTTAAAATCACCTATTTTTCTCATTAGTTAGTTGGTGACAAAATATTCACACAACAATATTCATTTCAAAAAATAAGTTTTTAATAATTTTCCATGGAATTATTATGTGTGCCTTGATTTGGGTTAGTTAGCTCTTAATCATGTTTAAGCACTTTGTGCACAAATTACTTAAATTGATTAGAATGTCTTGTTATTGGTCCCAAATTCAACTAAATTAGAGTTGGAAGGCAATGTCAAATGAATTGGAATCATATTCCCATTTAGGATCTTACCAATAACAAATAACAAAGGCACGTGTCTCATGTAAGAGATTTGAGAAGAAAGAGCAATCTAGAGCACCCAAGTGCAAAGTTGGCATTTTGAATCAAAATGATCTCATCCAAGTTAGGTAGCCCATAAATTGCATTACCTTATTTAGGAATACCCTAGACAAAATTGGCACTTAAATATGTTAGTTTCACATTATTTAGCATGTTTAGTATTTTTAGGCCAAATTATGTATTTTAAGTGGAAATTGGCCAAAACCCTGATTGGAGGTTATCAATGCCCAATTTTAGGTATCTATAGTTTTCCTTTATTTGGGAAGGCATTGAAGCTATAAACATAATAACATCTTCTCAAAGAATGAAAATTTCCTATATGCCTACAACTGCAATGATGATAAACTAACTATATGATGCCCCATTGAGGGAACATTTGGCATAAGTAGGTCGATAAATGGTCCCTTAAAAAGAAAGAAGTGAAATGAAGGGACCAAAGAAAGGAAAGATGATGGGGTGAAAACATAATGATACTGAAAAAGTAGTCAAAATCATTGAAAATGCAAGTGGGATAATGTACAATGGTTTTCCTAAAGGTGGTTATAAGCATTGTACCCTGATAGTGGTAATGTGGTATGATAACACAATGATTTACCCAAAGGTAGTTATAATAATTGTGAAGATGGAGCTACCCTAGTTAAGATAGACAAACAAGATAATAACATGCTCTTGTATAGGAAAACAAATTAAAGTGGTGACAACACAATGATTTGCCCAAAGGTGGTTATAATTGTTGAGAAGTGTAGGTGGGACGGTGTGCAATGATTTTCCCATAGGTAGTTATAATCATTGGACCTCGATTATGGAAAACATGATAAACTTGGTCAAGGATGATGATAACTTAACACAAATGGTAATGATGAATTGAAACAACCTACTAGTAGGGAGATGCTTATCTGAATTAATAAAGATTAAAAATTTTCCATGTTTAATTGCTCTATTTAGGATATGATTAGGATAGAATCAAGAAGTTGGTGTTGAAGAGATGTTGCCATTACTGAATAGACTTATTGAAGCTTAGGTTTTTTGTATCATGTGTTAGTAGGCATCATGATATAACATCATGAGGACTTGGCTGAAATATGGATAAGCACTGACTCCCATAATCCAATACTCAATAGAAAATAATGCACCAATGATAGAAACCATGATGATAATGTAAATATATGAATATGTATGAATTAAAGTGTAAGTGTGGGAAAGGAATCACCCAATGAACACCCATAAATTGAATCAAAACAATAGTGCTAAAAGCAAACAAACAAGCAGACAAACAAATAAAATAAGTTGAAACAAATAAACAATGTAATAGAAATTATATGAACATTATCCCTAGAAAATAGGTGACAACTTAACAAATGAACAAAATGGGGGAATAAAATAAAAGGAATGGGGTGTCCAAGGTATCTCCATATACACTAGGCAAGTAGATGTTGCCTACATAGTTTCATGGATATAATATCCAATAAAAAACTTTAGGCCAAATGTAGTTCTCCTAAGGAATGGGAAGAATGTGATAACTGAGGAAAACAAACAAGATAGATGTGATAGAAAAATAGGAATGGTCTTTCAAAAATGTAAGTGCATGAGATAAAAAGGCCAAAAAGGATGGGAAAACTAAATGACAAGTGATTTTCTTGTAACTTAGTAAGGGTTCCTAAAATCCTTAAGGCAAAGAAGTGGTCAATATTTTTATTGTTTTCTAATGATTTTTGAAATATTTTTGGAATTTTTTGAAGTATCTCAACTCTATCAAGAATGATGAGACACTTAAATGGTTCAATCTCACAAAATGGTGAGAGAATTACTTAGGTTACTTATAAAATAATGAGAACGTGGCTTAGGTTGCTCATAAAATGGTGAGAGTGTGGCTTAAGTTGCTCACAAAATGGTGAGAGTGTGGCTTAGGTTGCTCACAAAATGGTAAGAACATGGCTTAGGGTGCTCTCAAAATGGTGAGAGCATGGCTTAGGGTGGCTGAGATAACCTCAACATGTATTAAGCATTACCTGCATAGTCCCGGAGTAGGACCTCAAGTCATTGTAGTTATACCCTTATAGCGGAGGAATTTGATGAGTGTAGCAGTCAATTCAAACAAAATAGGCACAGTCGGTAAAAATGCATAATATAACATAAGAATTGGCAAGTTGGTGTATCAATGCTTGATGTTTCCCATCGTTTGCCCATAGGAAGTTATAACTAGGACACAATGACATAGATTGATGGTACTAATTTTCCCAAAGATGGTTATAATTTGTAGCAAGATTGGTGGTAAGAAAGGAATAACAAATGAAGGATGAAACTATTGAAACTTCTATCATCCTATCCCAAAATACAATCTCTGTCCAAAGTACTTAAACCAACTGATGAAACTGTTCAGATACTTTGATGTTGAAACTGCGTAACAAATGGTAAAAATCAAGGTCAAATGGGGTAAGCTTTAGAACATATTAGGTTGATAGAATGGAATCAAAAAGTGGATATGGAAAAGAGGACGGATAAGGATGGTATTTGTACAAAGAAGAATAGTGATAAAATGGCATAACTAAAATGGTCATTATAGATAGTACACCTTAGCATTTAAGCATAGTACCACTTGAGATGACTAATGTTCATCAACTCAAAAATTTCATCTCCATCTAGTGTGGTGATCATATATGCTCCTGATCCACAATCTATAGTAATAATGAAAGGCCCTATCTAGTTTGGTTTGAATTTCCCTTTATGATTTTTCTCAGCTGTGGTATTCTTTTAGTTTTTTTAAGAACAAAATCACCAAGTTCAAATGTTCTATACTTAACAATCAATTATAGTGTCCTTTGATTCAGTTTTGTTATGCTTGAATATTTTTGAGTGTAGATATACATTTTTCATCAAGTAGGTTTAGCTCTTGCAGGCGAGCTACTCAATAGTCATGATCATCTAAAACATGCTTAAAAGAGATGTGTAGTGAAGGTAATTTGACCTCAATGGGAAGGATGACTTTAGTACCATAAAAAAGTGAGTATGGAGTGGCTCATATGAGAGTATGATGATTGGTATGGTATGCCCAAAGGGTAGGTAATATCTACAAGTGCTAATCATGATCGACATCATTGACAATATTTTTGAGAATATTGACAATGGTTTTGTTGGATGCCTTGACTTAGTCATTACCTTGAGGGTAATATGCTATAGAAAAATGTTGTGTGATGTTATATTTAGTACATAGATGGTCTACATCCTTGTTCTTTAATGATTTCCATTATCGGATATAATGTCATAGGGGATACCATAGCGGCAAATGAGATGGTTAAAAATGAATTTGGAAATTTAATTTCTAATCACATAAGTGAGGGGCATAACATCAACCCACTTAGTTAAATATTCAGTGGTGGTAAGGATATATTTATGGCCATTAGATGAAGTGGGGTTAATCTTCCTAATGAGGTCAAGTCCCCATGTATAAAATGGCCATGGTGTCAACATCAGTTTCAGATTTTTTGTTGGGGCATGAATCAGGTTAGCATGTCATTGACATTTGTCACACTTTTTTACTAATGCAGTAGTATTTGCATTCATTATGAGCTAATAATAACCAATATGCAAGAGATTTTGAGACATGACTACCCCACTATAATGAGTACCACATACTCCTTCATGAACTTCTCTTAATGCTAGCATAGACTCTGTCAAAGTTAAATAATGAAGTAGAGTTATATCAAAACCGTGATAGAAAAGGGTAGATCCAAGTAGAGTATAATGTGTGGAATGCTAAATGAAGGCTTTGGTTTGTTTTTGAGATAGGTTAGGTGATATAACTTGGTCATGAAGGTAGTTGTAAAGGTTTGAGTACTAGATATAATTAGGACCAACAATATCACAAATCATGACAATGGTTGAAGGTTCATAAACTAGTGCTAAGAAATTCTTGATGAAGAACTGATACTCTCTAGCTTTATCTATTTTTCAAATTAGAGAGCAAATAGTAGCCATGGCATTTGTATTTCTATTACTAACCCTTGGTATGTGCTCAAACTGAATATTGGCAATTTTTTGCTTAAGAGTGTCGACCATGGCTATATATGGTACTAGCTTATCATCTTTGGTTTGAAAATGATCTATGACTTGATTGATGATTAATTGAGAATCAACATAAACTTGGAAATGAGATATATTCCAATGCACTTCTTGTTAAATTCCTACAACAAGTGATTCATACTTGGCCATGTTGTTTGTTTAAAGAAAGCTAGTTTTGAATGATTTAGGGATTAGATCTCCCTATGGTGTAATAAATAATTTGCCTGCCCCTAATCCATGTGTATTAAATGAACCATCAAAATATATCTTCCAAGGCTACTCCTCAAGGGGTATGTCAATGATGGTCATTATGTGTGTCTGTGAGAGGTGCTTTAGCAAGTTGATCTACAAGAACTTGTCCATTGATTGCCTTCTAATTGATATACTCTATGTCAAACTCACTAAGAATAATGATCCATTTATTCATTATACCTTAAAAATCTATTTTAGATAGTAGATGCTTTATTGCATCTAATTTTGAAATGACCATGGTCTTATTATTCAACATGTAATGACATAATTTTTGAGCTACGAAGATCATGGCTAGATAAGCTTTTTCAATAGGTGCATAGTTATGTTTATATGTAACCAAGGTATAGCTTAGGTATTATACATCATGATCTTTTCTATAGTCATCATGTTGAGCCAAGATTTCCCCTAGATCATGGTCGGTAGCTGATAGGTGTAACAATAATGATTTTCTTGACATAGGAGGTAATAGAATAGGCAAATTAACAAGATAGTCTTTGAGTTATTGAAAAGTTGTTTGGAAGTGATCATCCCAATGAAATGTAACTCCCTTCTTAAAAAGGTGTTTAAATGGATGGCACTTGTCTTCTAATTAAGAGATGAAGCGTCAGATTAACTATATCTTACCCTGCAAATTATGGAGTTACTTTAAATTGGTTGGTGGTGACACCTTGGTTATAGCATGGACTTTAGCTAGATCAACTTCAATAACTTAATGAGACATGATGAATCCAAGTAATTTTCCTGAAGTTATACTGAACACACATTTTTTTGGATTTTGACTTTGTACTCCCGTAATCTTTTAAATATCTTACACATCGTTGTTGGACGGTTAGCCTTAGTTTTGAATTTTCCTAATATGTCATCAACATAGTCTTCAATAATATCATGCATCATATCATGGAATATAATAGTCATGGCCATTTTATATGTAGCTCCATTATTCTTAAGGCCAAATGGCATTACCTGATAACAAAATGTTCCCCATGGAGTGGTGAACATTATTTTATGTTGGTCTTCTGGTGATATTCTGATTTGGTTGTATCTTGAAAATCCATCCATGAGTGAAAGAATTTCATAACATATCATGGAGTCAATGATTATGTTGATATTAGGCAAGGGAAAATAATTTTAGGAAAATATTTGTTGATGTCTCAAATATTAGTATAAATTTCGATCCCTTTAGGCTTTTTAATAATAGGTACCACATTAGAGATCCATTCTAAGTAGTCAATGGATCAGATATATCCTACTTCTAAGAGTTTTTCCAACTCTTTCTTTACCAATACATCAATGTCAGGATTCATCTTATTTAACTTTTATTTTACTAGTTTGGCATCAAGATTAACCATAAGGTGGTGCAGAACCAAGGTGGCATCTAAACCTGACATGTCAGAATAGGCCCATGCAAAGATATCTAAAAATTCTATCAACAGAGTTGTAAAGACATCACGTTCCTCCTCAGTGAGAGACATTCCTAATTTTATCCATTTTAGGTCTAATGGAGTCCTAATATTTACCTTTATTATGTCTTCGACTAGAAGGGTCAAACCATCTTCTAGGATATTAGGCAATGACTTGAATAGTTGAATTATGTTAGGGCCCTCTGCTAGGACTTTCTCTTCAACTTCTCCTAAGCATTGTAAATCTGAGTCCCCTAATGGGAGATCTGATCATGTAACAAAAATAGTCAAAAATTCTTAAATAATTTGATCGAATACTTATTATTTCTCAAAGCTAAACTCGAATCCATAGGCAAGTTTATCATTGGTGGTCTCCTAGTCTAAATTTGAAGAAGAATGAACACCCTCATCTAATGACACCTGAAACAAGTTTTCACCACTGGACTGGCCTTTATCTTCAATTTTTCCCTAGTCAAAAAGCACCTCAAAGAGGTTTTCACTTTGGGAACTCAATGTTTTAATTATTTGTTTTTGGCTAAGGGTGTTCACTCACTCTCCAAAATAGGCTACAGGATCGACTGTGATTGAGAATCTTGATTTGTGATCTCCTAATGGAACTTTGTCTTTAAGGCCTAAAAATTCATAGAATGCCTCATCATTCTATAACTCATCAATCGGTAGACTAGATTCTTGTTGGCCCCAATCTATCAGTTGGGGATAATGTAATGATAATGGGTTGTGATTAATGGTTAGGGTAAGGGTACAAATGGAATTGTTATCAAATAGGTTTGTTCTAGCTAGGTCATCAAAGATGAAGAAATAATTAGACTCTACTTCACTATCAGCATAATCATCACTATTCATTGGTGATGGAGTTTGAATAAGATATGTGGGGTCACCCCAAGTAGTTTAAATCCAAGTCCATAAGGTCTTTCATACTTAGTCATGGAAATTGGCTCGATGGTTCCTTGTTGATTTGGTCTGAGGCCTCTTCCTTAATAATTGTGATGCTCCATGATCTTATTGGGAATAGGATACTTTACATTTTTATAACAATCTACTTGGTTTTCATTGTATAACCATGATTCATCCCCTTTAAGAGGGTTAGGTTCTAGGCCAGATACTGATACAAATGTGACAGGTCCCTTATTTTTGTTCTTTTTTTGTAAATGCATATGTGGGGTGACTTCAGGTCACCCAAAGGTTTTTGGATTTTGAGGAAGATTGGCAATATGAAAATATCATGGGTCACATACTCTCTTAGTCCATTATCTAAAATGGTGAAATGATTAGAAGATTCAGGAGGTGGCATGTGGGAAAGGGAAACTAAGGTATTAGGATCTATGCAATTATTTGGTGAAGGATCAATAAGTATAGCCTTTCCTTTATCCTGCTTGGAACTTGGATTCATGTTGTAATGATAATTATAGATTTGAAATTTGGCCTTGAGATGTTTGCAGTGTTCATATGGGTATAAATCTCCTAGAATATTCACTTCCATCCCTGAGTGGGAAAACTTGATACATTGGTACAACATTGATGTGACTGCATTAATCTTATGTAACCAAGGCCTACCTAGAAGAATATTGTATGATAACTCAAGATCAAGCACATGAAAAAGTGTATCATGGGTCAAAGGCCCAATGATAATTAGATAACTAATGGTTCCTTGTGATTCTCTTTCCTGATTATCATAGGCTTTGATGGTTATTATTTCTGGTTGAAGATCTGCCATTATGTATCCAAAAATCTTAATGAGCTTTAGCGAAACTATGTTAAGGCCAGATCCATTATTTATAAGGACATGTTTCACTTTATGCCATATTATATAAACTTATATGTATAATGGATTATTATGGAGTAGGCTAAAAGAAGACATATCGCTTTGGTTAAATGTGACTTATTGGGCTAGAGCTAGGTGTCCAGCCAAAGCTTGAAATTTATTAGGGGATATGTCACTAGCAATAGTGGATTGGGTCAAAAACTCATTCAAGATGTTCTTGTAGATTATTGATATTCACAATAAATCTAAAATAAAAATTTATGTTGGTGTCTTCTGCAATTGTTACACAATATCAAATTTCTTATCTTGGTTAGTAGTGAATGGTTTATTTTGAGGTTGAATGGTTGGTTGGATGATAGGCATAGTGATGTATGGTTGTGGGCCTGAGATAGTAATATTTAACCACCAAGTTATGATTTCACAATCAGGATTACATATTTGACCATTATTTGTAACCAATGTTGGGAATGGTGTGAGACTAGATAAGACAAGTCTCAATTGCTGGTGCACTCGTTGTGGTCATGTGGCAAGGATGAGTTATCAATATAAGGTCTAAAAGGGGAAGTCCTAGTTTTTTGGTTTACATGTATGAATTCTCAAGTAAAAGAAAGATTATCTATGTAATTTTATTAAATGTTGTTGTTTAGTAATGGTCTAGGTTGATTAGTGCTTGGTCTAGGATTAATGGAGATGGTATTAACACTACCCCCTACAATATGACCTACAACCCTATAGTATTCATATGTAACTACATGGTAGGTTTGTTGGTTGTTACCATTTTTACCTTGGTTTTGTCTATTGTTCTATCATTGTGGGTTTTGCTACTAATTTTTTTGACTCTATTGGTTTGGTCTTTGATGTTGATTTTACTGTTGCACTAGCCATTATCATTGCTATTGTTGATTATTTTGTTGCTACTAATTGTTATGTTAAGGAAAGGGGTTTTGATAAATCCCAAGAGTTTGATTGGAAGTGAAATCACCATTATCTAATGTTATCTCCCCATTCTCCAACATATTCTCAGTTAAATACTTGATTTGGACACATTTTCATAGACTATGCCCATTGACCCGATGATAGTCCCATAATTCATTTTCATAGTACCATTCAGGATAATGAATGCCTTATGGGTAATGCTTTGGTATAGGCCAACTAATTAGATTATAAGTAACAAGCTTTTGAAATATAAACTCAGTAGGTTTTCCTAGGTCACTAAAGACATGATGTGTGGGCATGGTTCTCCTAGGATGAGGGGTTTACAATGGTAAAGGATGTTATATTTGTTGTGCAGGTCTTGGTTTTTATGCTAGTGGCATTGGTTATAGAGTTTTTTAGGTAGGAGTAAGCTGAAAAGGTGGTGAAAATGATGTTTGCACCATTTGGATATGATAGGATCTGGTTACTCCATTTCCACAACATTCTTATTACGATTGAATTACTTCAGTCTTTCATGGTTATTGGCATGCATCAATTGTGATGCTTATGCTTGAATGGGATGTTGATGTTGGTCATTTCCCTAATTGGTACCTTGATTTAGATTAGTTGAATTAATATTGATAACTCCTTTATTGATGAGTGATCACTCAATCAACAAGCCTTTGTCGATGATTTCTTTGAAAGTATGCACACATTGTAGTTTCAAATGATAAGTTATCTCACTATGAAAATTTTTGATAAACATAGGAGCTAATTGTTTATCTAATAAACTATGCGTGAAATGGCTTACAAGGGCTCTCCATCACTATAAATAACTTGTAAAACTCTCACTGGCTTTTTGCTTTGCTTGTGTTAAGTCCACTAATGAAATCCCATGCTCGATATTATAGGAAAAGTACTACACAAACTTATCAGAAAGATCATTAAAATCCATTACTAAATTTTTAGGAAACTTAGAAAACCACTCCAAGGCTTGTCCAACCAAGTTCCTTGGAAATAATAGCAAAAGGTATATGTCATTGTTGCCATTGGTTGACATGTGATAAAGAATTTAGTCAAATGAGCCTTAGGATCACCTTTCCCTTTGTATTTATCAAATTTTGGTGGTTTGTATCCTAGAGGAAATGGTATCTACAAATACTCCATGTTGAATGGATAGGAACATACGTCATCTAATTTGAAATTTTTATTTTTTTCCCAGCTTGAATGGTAGTAATTTCATCCTTCATCTATTTCAATTCTTGGGATAGGAAACTAGAAGGAATATTAGTTTGAGGGAGAATATTGGTTTGGATAGATGGTTGGGAGGTCACAAGTGGGACACTTTGACCAGGGTATGATGGAGATACCTATTGGGGTACATTGGTTTGGTTGGGGAATGGACCAAGAATATGCATACGTGGATTAGGATATACTTGAAATTGCATAATTGGTTGTGTGATATTTTGGTTTGGGTTGGAAATAAAGGTTTGACTTGGAGGATTTTTTGGTTGGGATGGAGGGATATAACTATATTGTGCCTATTTTAGTTGAAAAGGGACATGTTACTGACCAATCAAACCTTGCCGTTGAGTGGGAACTTATGGTCCAGAACCTTGTCTCTAAATTTATGGCACATTTTGAACCAATGGTTATCTAGTATGTATTTAATAAATATGGGGGCCTCCTTGTTGCATGAATCCCTAAGAAGAAGTGAAAATATGTTATAGATTCAAAATATATCACTAACCAATATTTTCATGTTGTTGACTAGTCATTGCTTGGTTTTGAATTTCCATATTAGTCTATGATTGAAGAGGTATGTTTATCATTACCTGGCAAGGTAGAATATTAGTTGCCCCTGATTGAGGTGGTAATGTATTTGTCCTCTATTGCATTGATACACTAGGTTGTGTCTACTATTTTGGCATACTACTTATTACTTGTTTAGGAGGAGTAGGATGCATCACATTCTATCATTGAGGTGTGACATTAACCATTTTTTGATTACCTAATCCTATAGGTTATACACTTGAGGAAGCAACTGGTTGAGGTTGGGGTGTAGAAACTCCTATTCCCTAGTGTGATGATCTACCCATGGAATTAACTATAGGGACATGTTATTAGCTAATTGTTTTTAAGTTAGTACCACTTTGATCGAGATTGGATGTTGTTTGCATATTGTCCACTACATTTGGTTCACTATTATATGTAGAGGCTGAATACACTTCTTCAATAATGGGCATATACATCAAGTTATCTATTGAAGTGGTTTATATGAATGGGCTAGAACTCAGATTCTCTTGTCCAATTAACTTTATCAACACTCTTGTTGAAGGAACTAGGTCAATGAGAGGCTTACTCACCATGTTCATTTGATTGAAATCACATGCTAAATTTAGGTATGTTTGATATGTTGTCTGCATTTGGTTAAAGTGATCTTATATGATGTTTTTACCTCGATTAGATATATTAGACTCTTGATATGTTATTTAGACTAGAGCCATAAGATTTATAGAAGAAGCTTGTTGATTGTAAATGATATTGTGGGGCACTCTTACTAGACTTGGTAAATTTTCACTGCTCGAAACTTGGCCCTTACCTCTATGGCTCTAACCAAAATCTCATCTTTATTCTCTAAAAATTGTTACTCAAATAAAAATGGATCATACGTAGAAGTTGTATTAGTAGAATATGACTGTTAAAGAATTGACTTGTCTACTATGGGTATTGTAGCTAAGTATTGTGTAGTTTGCTCTTGGTCTTGTTTTGAATAAGGTGGTGTGTTAACCAAATAATTAGCTAATGGATATTGGCTTTGTGCCCCTAATTGAGTATTATAAGAGGGAAAACAAATCCATCTCATAAGCAATATTATCTGCATAGGGTTCTTGCACCATTTCCTCCTATACATGAGTCCACTATTGTACATGAGTCCACTACGAGTGTAGGAATACATGTTGGGATCCATTGTCAATGTTTCATGATAAAAGGTCAAAGATTTCTACAAACTCTAAAAAGGATAATGTCTAAAATAGATGATGTTCCAAGTTGGCCTAGATTCATCAAAAGTAACAAAAGGTTTATGAAAATTTTTGTGAGGAAACAAGCTAGCGTGAAGTACCTAATGTTTCACTATTTGCACAAAGATAAGCAAGTAAATGGACCAAAAATCCAAATGCCAAACTCTAAGGTCAAAGTGTTTCAAATCAGTCTAATCTAGAAATTTAAAAGTTGCTAGGTATTTTGGCCAAATGCGGCATCAAAAGCTAGGCTCAAATAAGGCATGCGCTAGGATTCTTGGCCAAATGGGGTCAAAATCTAGTCTTTCAAATAGATGAAAGCTTTAATATAATAGATTTGAAACACTTCTAACAAACACTAAACATTTGATTCTTGGACATAAACTTGATCAAATAGGTATAAGGTATGAAACAAAAGGCACTTTAAAAATAGTTTATTTTCTCACAAAAAATGGTATAAAACTTGGTTCTTTTGACAAACAAGCTAGACAAAAGTGAGCAGTATAACTATTTTAGACAAAAGATCACAAAAGTACACTTGTATTGGTCTAAAAATGTAGGAACAAATTTGAACTCTATGCAATAGGGTCTATGAAATAATATTTTTAATGCTTTAGGTAGTGTAACGATGCTATACTACCTAAAAGGTACAACAAAAAAGGTTTGTTCAAAAAGTCTCTAAGGAAAAGACATTTTCCCACAATTTTGACAACATAACACTACTTTTCTTAACTCAAAATGTTATGGTGCATAGACTTAAAGTGAAAGTGTTTAGCAAAAAATAGCTTAAGTCTATCAAGTGATGACAATGCTTATGAGTCTTGAATGACCTTCAACCCAAATTGGAAATTAAACCTAAGTTCCCTCATGTTTAGTGTAAATGGTGAACCAACTTAACACATAAACCTTATGAAATTATAAAGGTGCAATTCTAAATTTAGATTATAAGTGAAGGACTTAAAACAACTTTAGTAAAGGTATAAACTCAATTGGGTAGCATAACTATGCCAAAGTGGATGATATGACTCTTAATATTTTGATGAACTTTGAACAAGGCAAATTGATGATCTCACATGGGCAGCATAATGCCTCTTTATTCAAAGGAAAATTAGGACTATGTATTTGGTTTGGATTATTTATTTACACCAGGTTTTGACTCTAAACAAGACTTTAATCTAGGACAAGACCAACTAATTAATCATTCTTAGATCCTAAACTGACAAGGTTACTTGGTATTATTGGAATCTATCAATATACATCATTTTAGAGGATTTTAAGTGTTCATCCAAATGTAAATGTGCATTATATAGTAGGTTTTTTACATACCCCCCTTATCTCAAATGATAGTACTATGACATGGACCTTGAGGTGTACCTTACACCAATAATACTTCTATGGCAAGTGGGGATTTGTCTAAGATCTAACAAGTTTCTAAACGTTGTAGGGGAATCAATTGAACAATGAATTTCACACCAAACAATGTAAAATAAAATCATGGATTTTGGGTTCATATCACTTGGCTTGTTACAAAAAGATGTAGTCTTTTTTGCAACCACTACATCTTATTATTTGCTCAGTGTAGTGTGATGTCCAAAGTGCCACTACATATTTTGTACAACTCCAATTATGAGCCAAATGAAGTCAATGCCAAGAGGTGAAACCTTGGGTCAAAGCTTCCTTAAATAACTCATGAGAGGTGATGAATTCCCCCTCGTAAGCCAAGTTTGCATAAAAATAAAGAAAAAATGAAAGTAGAAAGACTTTAGGGTCATTTTCAAGGTCACCCTAACATTAACGAGTTTTTGGGAAGTGTTTTAGATGATTTTTTTTCTAAGACTTGGATTAGGCTATTTGAAATAGGAATGGAACTTTTGATTCTAAGGGTTCCCTAAAGGGGACAAATGGAAGAGCATACCCACAACATTCCTCTTTTTGCCAAACAAAATCTAATTAAACAACTATTGCAAACAAGAATTGACAAGTGTGCTCAATTTTAAGCCCAAATGAAAGATTTGGTGGTGTTCATTTGACCCCTTGGTCTTAATTGCAAATTTTGAAAACATTCACCATAAACATCTTAAATTTATTTTTTTGTTAAACACCAAAACAAGGTCCCTAATTTATTTTTAAGCATGCAAAAGGTGATATAAACATGTTTTTAACAAATTTCAAGCTTGGTCCTATAGCAAAAATGTTAGCATGTCCTTTAGCCTTGTATATCTTTTAGTTTGAAACAATGAAATTTAGAAAAAGAGCTCTCAGGTATGTGTTTTAAGAAAAACATGATGATCAATGTCGGTATATAAATGACGATGGTTACATTTGCTAACTGATGTCGGTTATCCAACGAACATCAGTTATACCAATGTGATCGATGACAGGTATACAACCAATGTTATTTTTACTAAATGACGTCAGTTAAGATATGCAACTGATGTTGGTCTTACTTGCTGATGTTGGTTACTATGTAAAACTATGGAAAATAAAAATGACAAAATAAAGTTAGAAAATCAATTTACAAGAATTTTAAGGGTCCAAATGAATATTTTAAAGTTGAAAAATGATCTTCTTTAGGTGTGAGATGCGTCTAGTCCCACTGGCCATGCCATATGTGATCTAGGAATTTAACTCAAGAGAGGATGGTTAGTATCATGTTAGTTCCAAAATGAAAACAAAATGAAAGAAACACAATAACTAGCATAACATTTATAGGCCTAGACACTAGGGAGAGCTTAGTTAATAAACATGAATAAAACACATAACTAGAATTAAAAAGAAACTCTATTTTACCTTCTTTAGATGCTCCAAAATTCTTGGTGTAGTGGCTTGCTCAGCTTGTGCTCATGAAGTCCTTAGCAATGGAAGCTTGACTACCTCCAACTCTCCTTGGCACCTTTGGCTTATGGCTTGGCTTGGCTTGGAATCAACTTTGCATGGTAACACTATTTTCATGAATCTTTTGTAACAAATCATGCATTATAAATTTTCATAAATTAAGCTTAGAAATGATGTTCATGACCTCTCTATTTATAGATTTTTGTATTTATCTAGAATCAACTTGAACTATCTATCCTGAAATTGAGATGTGTAGTTGAGGATTAATTCAATTTTTGGAATTAAGTTTATAATTATCCTCATCATGAAATTGGAACAAGGGTAAATTAAGAGGCATAGAGGGCATCATGGAAGGCATTGATGAGGCATGGAGGGCATGAATCTTGATATTTATGGCATTTATGGCCTAAGGATGTCTTCCCAAGAAATGAGGTCACCTGATGATGCAGATATTCAATATTCATTTCAAAAAATAAATTTTCAACAAGTTTCCATGGAATTATTAATTATGCCTTAATTTGGGTTAATTATCTCTTAAGCATCTTTAAGCACTTTGTGCACAAATTACTCAAATTGATCAGAATGTCTTGTTATTGGTCCAAAATTTGACTAGATTGAAATTGGAAGGTGATGTCAGATGCATTAGAACCATATTCTAATTTAATATGTTACCAACAATAAATAACAAAGGTTTTTGTCTCATGAAATAAATTTAATAGGAAAGAGCAATCTAGAGCACCCAAAGCAAAATTGGCATTTTGACTTGAAATGATCTGATCAAAGTTAGTTGGCCCATAAATTGCATTGCCCCATTTAGGGATACCCTAGCCAAAATCAGTCCTTAAATATGTCAATTTCACATCATTTATCATGTTTTAGTGTTTTTAGGCCAAACTATGTATTTTAAGTGAAAATTGGCCAAAACCCTGAATGGAGGTTATCAGTGGCCAGTTTTAGGTGTCTACAGGGTAAGGGTTCAAGAGTGTTTCGACATAAAAAAACAAGGTAGTTTTTGAGTGTCTACACTAGTATAGGAAAATTTTACCATTTCAAATAAATAATATTTTTATTGAATTCACAATAAATTTTTATTGTTATTTTATGAACTAATAAGTATTTTGACATTTGATATTAGTTATTTTATAATTTATTCAAACCTTCACATACCTATGAAATAAATGAATCCATTGGAATGATAAACACTTAAAATTTTACAATAGTCTTTGTAATATATCTAATGCATTTTAATTATTCAAGTGACTTTTATATTAACACATAATGATCAACTTTTGCTGGAGGACTTCCCACAACATAAAAATGGTCCATTTGGTGCAAGACCTATTATTATAATTGATGAATTGTAATATCTCCCTCTAGTATGTGATATATTGATGTATGTTGGGACAACATATGGTTCA